>CAAKMY010038832.1:0-10009 GCA_901111285.1 Corrigiola litoralis
GTAAAATTGGAATAGATTTATGACCAATACCTTTTTTTTTATAAGCTACTTATGTTAGCTTATTTTTGATAAGATGAAAAAGACTTATAAGCTACTAAAAACATGTATTTACCAAACACTTCTAGTTTTGGTCAAACAAGTCTTTTTCAATCAAACAAGTCAATATTAGCTTATAAGCTACCTGAAACGTCGTGCCAAACATAGCCATGAGATGTAAAATTTGATATTTACATGGCGCATTTATTCACCCCTCCATCAAGTGTGACCAACATTCGTATAAAAGTAATTTTTCATTTTAATATATATTTTCTATAAATACTACATGAGTTCGACATACGGAGTTATAAACCCATATGATTCTCTTTTAAGCTCTAAGAGTAGTCTTATTGACTTATTGTATTGTACTATAATGGGTGAAATCTATTATACACTTCTGATAATATCTTAGTGTATTACAAATTCCCCAACTTAAAAATGCAACGACCTTTATTTTCTTGTTTACTAATTTCAGTCTAGCTCGTAATCCTCGTTTATTAAGCGACTTGCTAGGTCTCTCCTGGCCACGAGATCACCATCCGAACGGTCTGCGATACTACTCAGCAACCCACACCACAACCAATATGGTCCATAGGATCCTCACTAACTATCCCAATCTCCCAAAGTGATATAATAACTTTTCTCTATCTTTTGAGGCATTTCATACCCTTAATGAAAAGCATAAGTAAACAAGTGGGATATGTGGATTATAACTTTGATTCAACGTGACACATTACTAATAAGAGAGTAGTAATTGTCCAATAGGGCCTATTGAAACTATTACCTCTCGTTTTTATCACCAAAATCACGTAGTAAATGCACTCCTATAGCCCCTAAAGAAACTAACAAAGCGTAACTACTTTATCATCCGAAGGGCACAAACATGATTTTGCTAATAAAAAAAGAGGATAAAACCGTCCTAACATGGAAAAAAAGAAAAATAATTAGAAAATTTTGGTAGTGACCGCCAACTTTTAACATAAAAAAAGGAACCATGCTTCCAAAACAAAGACATCTATACTAATCTATACTAATACTATTAAAAGGCGTTGTAAAGTCAGGAGCGCGCCACGTGGATCGCCACATCATAATTTGACTAGGATACATGATTAAATACTAATGCAATTTCACTACCACGTAACTCATTTAATAGATGTCTTGCTATATCTGAAAAAAAGTATAAACAATTTCGTTAGTGGTGAATAATGAGATAATAAAAGGTCATACAATGTGACAGAGTTAATGAAGTGTAATGAATAACGTCTTTTGTATGCATTCCTAAAGTTACTAAGAAATAATCAAAAACGCCCACCAACCTCATTTCATATTCGCATTAGTGGAACCCAAAACGTTCACCAACCTCACCCATCTACAAGCTCCGTTATTCCTCATCCTCCATGAGAACTATGAACCTCGACGGGAGTAATTCAAGCAATAAAGCTTAGAAGTACTTAAACACCCTCATATTTTAACTTGCACAAGTTCGTGCATCGCACGGGCCAAAATCTAGTATAAATTTATAACTTGATTCGGACTTTTAGAGAATCTTTAATGAATTTAGCTTGGGTAGGAATTTTGTAGGCCTCTACTACTAAAATCCAATTTTGGTTATGTGCCTATCATCATGGGCCCTGCTGATAAAGTAATTCCTGCTTACCTCTCCTTTATGAATTCAGAAACAGTAAAAAAGGCATAGTAAATAGTATCAGTAGAGTACAGTTTTCCACCCTCAGTGTTGCTACCAACTTTTCCCTGAGCCGCTCTCTGAGAGTGCCACTTACAGTCCATCAACATCAGCAGCACCAAGGTGCTATTTCTATCTGCTTGAAGTGCCATGAAACATATTATCCTTCATTCTGTATTTGCAATATGTCAACAACTGTTGTGTCTGCATTTCTATTCTTTATGTTGGTTTTCTTGTATTTGAACAAAATATATTAACTTTTCTTTTTGCTTGATGACAAGTTGGTCATTAGCACTTTTCTTTACGTGGGTCATTTTACTTGTGCCACCATTTTGCAGACTTGTTTTTTTGGTTTTCACCATCCAGTTTAATCCGGGTAGGACCACTAGGGCGGCAAAGCTCTCCCTCTGAGCTTTAACACTGCTGCATTATCAGGGTCTCGAACCTGAGACCTCTGGTTAAGCTAGAATCCCTTATAGTACTTCATTTGCTATTTGTACACCAGTTTTCCCTTCAATTTTGTTGCTTTTGTTGGTCTTGTAACTTGTAAGTTGTGATGAATGTATATGCTTATTTGAGTTGAGGCTATTTCTGTGTTTGCAGCGAGGCGTAGTTCGGTTCAGCAATGTCTCTTTGCCTCCATCAGCTCTCCTTTAAACTTTCAGACCTCAACATCAGAAAGGTCTTTCACTATATCAATCTTTCTCTTTTTTTAGTGTTTTGGAAGATCTCAAAATGCAACTTAAATTCTTAGTTTTGAATAATGCCGCATCTCTTTAATGTTGACATTGTGCTCAATGATTGTATTGTTGATTACAGAAAGTTTTGTAGGATACCATCTCGACCATCTTAAAGTCGTAATGTTTAAGCCAAAGTGGTCACTTCTTAACATAGTCAGTAGAAAGTGATTATTTTAACTCAATTTGTGACTAGGTCTAATTTGAAGTTAAGAAAGACCTTCCCGGGATTACAGTCTCATTTTGAAGCCTAAACTTCAGAAATTGATTATAGTCTCTTTTAATGATTTGTGTTGATTGTTATAAGAGTTTCACTTGGAATACTTTTCAGGATTCGGCCTCCCCTTAATATGCTTCGGCTCCATTAGAGCATCTTTATGTCATGGGAATTATGAGTACTGAATTTTTTTTTTGAATGTTTTCTTTTTCTTTTTCTCTTTTGAAATTTGAGATTACAGACGTGGGGATCATCTGCGTCTAGAAGAAAGTTTACGATAGTATCCATGTCCTCAGTTGCGACAGATGCAGCAAATTACATACCTGCAGCCCCTATACTTATTCCAGAAGGACCTTGGAAGCAGGTGACTGCAAAATTTATAATCTTTCAATTGACGATATAATTTTTTTGTTGTTGTTGAGTCTTTGACTGATATTAGGTACTAGGTCATCGTTATAAAGTTAGCTGGTTCACAAATATGTGACGGCCTCACCATGAGGCGGTTTCAAAAGTAACCCGTTTAAATCTTCAAAAGTGACATTGCACTTTGAAGCACTGTTATATTTGAAGATGAAAGAAGTAACTTTTGAAACGTAAATGGTTTTAGGTGTGTGTATATATTACCTTGTGATCTTGAATGTTGAGCGCAAGTACAGAAAAGTGTATTACTAATTATATGAGTTTCTCAGATATCATTCTGCTTTGTTGCTCCTTTCCTTTCAAATAAGTATCTGCTGAGGCTTGGCGTTGTCATTCTATCTGTAGATACCTGGGGGCGTTACAGCTGCAAAGGGATTCAAGGCTGCAGGGATTTATGGTGGATTGAGAGCCCAAGGAGAGAAACCGGATCTTGCTCTAGTCACTTGTGATGTAGATGCTACATCTGCAGGTATCTTTTCTGTTCTGCAAGCTTTACGGTTTGGTTCATGATAATGTCTGATTTGATGTATCGAGTATGTACTGGTGTATTGGTCTTATTTGCCTTGATGTAGGAGAACACAAAGTCTTAGAAAAGACCGTCTACTTGTAAGAAATTTATATGTATTAAAAGTAGACTGGGCTAAGTCAAGTTAAATTTACTTAAGCTCCCTAGAGGCCCAGGTCAAGTTATAGATTTATATGCCTTTATGGGCCAGCATCTCTCCCAAGACTTACACATTGGAGAGATAGGGAGCACCCTTTGTCAATTGGCTACCTTTGCGTGAGGTGGTATGGACCTGTCTGGCTGAATCATGAGATCCTTGGAGATAGATAAATTACTTTTGAGCAGCAGAACTGCAGGAGACTAGAACTCAATGATGGTGAGTGACTTCAATTATATTTGTGGGCTTCAGTAGGAGTGCACAGAGACCCTATGACTTAGAGCAGGGTTCATTGCTAGTCTATGGACTGCAGATATGGGTGTATGGTTGTCAGATGTAAAACATTATTGGCAGAATATCTTCAGTATCTTGTACCATTAAACTTGATTGAAGGATCCTGATCCTCACTGTCAGTGAAGTCTTTCTATTTCCTCGCCTGAACTCATCTGAGTGGACATATATGAACTTTCATGAACTATGGAGTCCATACCGAATAGTTTGAACCTATATGATCTTCTTTGAAATTATAAAATTATGTGGAAAGAATGTTTTTTAGTCTGACTGTTAATTTTTTAGCTGAATCCAAGTACATGTAATGTTATCTGCTTTAAGGCCAAACATCCGCAATCAAAATACATTTGATGAATTGATTAAACAATCCCTTTTGATGGGGGACTAAAGGATGTGAGATTAGAAAAAACAGTTGCGTGATTTATGCTTTGTCTTTATATACGCTTTCAGGATCTTTTACAACCAATGTGGTTGCTGCTGCACCTGTTGTGTACTGCAAGAAAGCTTTAGAGACGTCAAAAACGGTATGTGACATTGTGACATAAATCAGATGCTGTCTTCAAATCTATTGATTCGGGATGAAGTGATCAAATAATATAATTAATGATCTTTCCATGTGTTTCTTTTGAGACGGGGTGATTGAGGATCTTCAACCTTGATCGCAAAACATATAGTGTAGAGTCTTTGATACAACTGGAGACCCAATTTTGCTCCAAGTCGTAGTATTTATCTGCCATCAATATTTGGATCCTCTTCAGCTATTCAGTGATTCTTATTATCATGCATTTGACATCCTTGCTTCTTTGACCTTCTTAGGCACGTGCAGTGTTGATAAATGCTGGTCAAGCGAATGCAGCCACGGCAAGTATTTTTTAGTTCTTAGTCTTAACTGCATTGTTGTATGCATAATGGCCAATTTTTGTTGTCTGATGCATATTAACTATGAAGAAGATCATCTTGAGGTCTATTTCACAAGTACGGCACATGATTAGCAAGTACTTTATCATGGCAGGGTGATGCTGGCTATCAGGATGTTATAGAATGTGCAAGTTCCCTGGCTGAGGTAGTTTCTTTAGTTATTTCAGGATCTTGTGTTGTTGCTTTCTGGTTTTGCTGGTGTTTTCTACTTTTGATGATTTTTCCACTGTTGCAGATGCTCCACTTGAGACAAGATGAAGTACTTATTGAATCAACAGGTGTAATTGGTCAAAGAATAAAGAAGGTAAGGTGGAAATATATAGCAAATATAAATATTTTATGCTTGTAATTGTTTAATTTACGAACTGAGTGTTATGAACCTGACGAGTGATGACAGTTCAAGAGTTTTACATGGAGCCCTGAACGACTATGTTAATGTCTTTTCTAGGGTCTGACTGGTGTAAAATTCCCACTATTTTTTATGAGAAGACTAATAGTTGTGAGGATGGTTTCATTTGCAGAAAGCTCTTCTTGATTCACTGCCGAAGTTAATTGGTTCCTTGTCATATACAATTGAAGGGTACTTGTGCTTTCCCTCTTGGATTTTGTTCCATTCTTATGCTGATATGGCCCAATCCTTTTAGTTTCCTATGCATCAATTTTACCTATCTTTACCTTTTACTTTTTAGTTGTTTTCTGAAACTTACTAGAATATCTGTAGGGCAGATTCCGCAGCTGTGGCGATCACAACAACTGATCTTGTCAAGAAAAGTGTTGCCGTTGAATCCAAGGCATGTAAAACTTCCTTTTGTGTTATATCTTTTATACCTTGTCGTCAGCCTGATCTTCTTGTGTTGAATAATAATCAATTAGTCTGTCTTCATTGTTTGAAACATTCAATCCTGGAATTGCTTGTTTCGGAATAGTTGAAGTAGAATTTTGAATTTTGTCCTTACTGATCACCTGTGGTAAAAAAAACATAGCCTTTGATTACAATTCCGAGTGGCTGATTGTTTGTTGCACCAAGAAAGGCTAGTCTTCTGTTTTGCCCTAAATAGCCCTGCTTGACGAACACACCTCTGGAAACTGCTAGTCTCCAGCATGTCTATAATCAGGGCAAGAACTTTAGAATTAAGATCTACTGCAGTTTGATTGTGGGAATCATATAGACATGGGCTCTCCCACCCTTTGGGATAGCTTTTGGGGATGGGTATCAAAGCCAAACCACTACTCCTCCAAGTCCTCTGCGCCCCAAAAGTGCAGGCTTGGGGTGCGGAGCATCTGTGAGCAGGTAATCTATGCACGGTCCTTTCACACTCATGTGGAAGGTAGTTGTTACAACTTACAAGATTTATGACCTTAAATGAATGAAACACCAGATGGTAGATAGATGAGGACTTGAATGGCAGGAGCTACATGGATCTGGGGCTAGTGTGACCCTTAACTTACTGCTAGGAGGAGACTTCCTTGGCGTCATTTGTATAATCTCATTATGTGTTCCTATTGCTAAGTTAGTTCATCTATGCTATAAGCAAGATCTTACTTACTATGAATGACTTCCCCTGATAAATTCCGCATATATGTGTAAGGTCGGAGGGGCTAGTGTCCGGATCGGAGGTATGGCTAAAGGTTCAGGAATGATCCATCCCAATATGGCAACAATGCTTGGGGTATGTTTTTTCTGAATGCTGCTGTTTAGTTGTCTCAACTCTTAACAATTGCACTCACAGTATCTGATTTTTAGGTTATAACAACTGATGCTGTGGTTGATGGTAATATTTGGAGAAAGATGGTGCAGGTTGCTGTTGGTCGAAGCTTCAACCAAATTACGGTTTGTCATATCGTTGTCTTCAATCTCTTGATTGAGTAAAACTTTTCTCATCTTCATAAAATATTGTTTACGTAGAAGAGCTCAATATGATATTTGCTGTTTAGCAGTCTTCTCATGTCCTACTTAATATAAATTCTTGCTCGTGGAAGATGGTTAAAAAGAAAACTTGTGTTATTACGACTTACGTGTTAAGTATCCCTCTGTTCCACAGTGGTTGTGGCTATGCAATTTCAGCCTAGTATCTTTCACTGTTAAACTTAGTTAAAGCAATCGCAGTTAAATACCCTGTACTATGCTCCAGGGAGGAACACAATGTGGTGTTCTACTTTATTTCTTGTAGTACTCTACAGCATGAAATTCCACATAACACTGACTTCTGAGAGTAGTCTAGCTAGACTGCTTTGTCTCTAGCGGCACAGTAGAAAAACTTTGGCCTTTGAGTCAAGCACATCTAACAAGTTCTTCAGAGGAAAATGATGAAGATGTTTCTCACCGTGCTTTAACACTCTGGCCTTTGAGACTGTCCAACCTGGTCACCCCCCCCCCCTTCCTCTCCAAGAAAAACGCATGACCTTACTTTGGTGTTCTTCCTGTTACAATGCCAATAAAATCATTTTTTTGATTGTAGAATTTTCCAAATTCATGATTATTAATTGGTGCTTTTTGTTGACGGAAAATTATTTAAACTCTTGAGGATTTAGCTGCTGAATTTTGATGTCATTTACATTTCAATATGGCAATGCCAGTGCAACCCGGAGATTAAAAAAATAAAATAAAAATCATGGCCAAGTATTTTGTAGTACCAAACATTCAGCACACAGGGTGCTAGGAACCTTTCATTGTGCAATATTTTACTGGGGTTATATTGAATGAAGTAAATCTTGGCAGTGTCCTATTGAGACCTCTGCTTCCCTTATGAACTGTGTGGTTCATACTGCCTTCTTTTTGGTACATTGGACATACGTAGTGTATTACGGTCTTTCTTTATATTGCATCTGAGTTTTACCACGTGCAAATAGAACATGAATGTTTTTGATTAATTGCAGGTAGATGGGGATACTAGTACCAACGACACTGTTATTGCTTTGGCTAGTGGGCTCTCTGGTGCAGTCAAGATCTGTAATTTGAATAGTCCTGAAGCATCACAACTTCAATCATGCCTTGATGCTGTATGTGAACTCCTTCCGTTCTTTAATTTTATTGTGTTGTCAAAGTAAGTTGTGCCCGAATCTCATGTGTCTATTAGGTTTCTCTCTGAAAACTTACAGCTCTTCTCCCCAGCTTCAACAAGGTTCTCCCTTTTCTCCTCTCTGACAACTAACAAGGGATTTTAATTTGTTGGGATGTTATGTTTAGTTGATGATCATGGTATAGAAATTCTCTCTTCCATTTTTAATTATCTCAGCAAGTCTATCTGCACTTGGACCTATTTGGACCTGTTCGGGACTTCAATTATGTAATGCTGTAGTTGCATGAGTAGTAAACTAGGAAACTTTAGTGAGAATGATTTCATTCTGATTAGTAAATTCTCAATTACTTCAAGGAGAATAGATTTAAGTCATTCTATCATTTCATGTGCTTATAATGTCTTTTTCAGGTGATGCAAGGTTTAGCAAAATCAATTGCTTGGGATGGAGAAGGCGCAACCTGTTTGATTGAGGTATGTTTTCTGCAGAAGAAAATCTGTATAGGTCATTACTATTTGTGTTTAATACTTGCAGAAGGCCAGAAGCTATAGAAAACCCCAAATAGACAGAAGCAAGTTTCTAATATAATATCAACAGTAGATAAGCAGCATTACACAAATTATAAAACGGTCCACAAGTGACTACGCACCAGTACATAAAACTGCACGAGGGTAAGGTGTGGTCTAGAGAGTTTTAAAGGTGAGAGGAATAAATATGTCCCTAAAAAGTCTAACCATTAGATAGGGAGGACCAGAGAAGCTCAAAAAGTGTAAACCTGGTGCAGACTGAGAGGTAGAGACTAGAGACTAGGAGGCAATTTGTTTGCCCACTTAATGTTAATAAACTGTCCGGCCAAAGGTTGTATACATGAATGCTGTTGTCATGTTCGGATTTAGGTTCGCCAACCAACTACTGTGCAACAGAACTAAGTGCAATATGGATTATGGGAGGGAAGTAAGTTATGAAGATCAGCATGCTTGGGCTTCCTTTGGGTTTTGTGCTAAAAGAGACACTATGGAGTATCCCGGAATAGAGCTACTGACTATGAAGCCTTGTGAGATAGAGTGGTTTGCTCTGCTTTCCTTACGGTACCAATCAATGGCCAATGGGGTTTTTGGTCTGTTTTTGTAATAATCTAGAGCATGATTGACATGCTCTTTTTTCCATCGATCTTATTTTAAGGATCTCTGTCGTCTATTTCTGTGTATTATGGTTATTCAATACATCAAGTATTATCTTTTCTAAAAAATGGAAAAAGTTCTGATGTCAAATCAATGAGTTATGTGTTGCAGGTTTCTGTGACAGGTACCAACGATGAGGCCGATGCTGCAAAAATTGCTCGTGCTGTAGCATCTTCATCACTTGTCAAGGCTGCTGTATATGGTCGGGATCCAAACTGGGGGCGTATTGCTTGTGCTGCTGGCTATGCAACAATCCCTTTCAATTCAGACAAACTCAAAATATCACTCGGAGACATTTTGCTTATGGATGGTGGACAACCACTTCCATTTGACCGGTATGGGGAAATTTAAGCATTAGTATGAGTGATTAAAAAACTTAGCATTGGGAAATTTTCATCCTTGCTTTGTAATGGACTAAACTGGATGGCTCACTGATGTTTTGTTAAGTCACATGACAATTGATACTTATCTAATCAAGGGTGTGGTTGGACTAATGAGAAACTTTAGGGTCCTAATCAAAAAAAAAAAAAAAGTGTACTTGAAACTTGAATTAACAAAATTCTAAAGGATCCCATATTGGAAGTGTTTGTCTAGTCTTGAAGTGGATTGAGCTGAATCCTCCTACAGTGACTAATAGATCATAGAATTCTGTGCATGACAATGTATAACATGAAAGGACTTTGACTTTTGTGAATCTTCTTGCTTACAAAAACATCAATTGTCTGAAGCAAATAGTTCTTTATTGGAGCCCGCAAGGTTGGTTGAGTTGGTTAAAGAGGTGGATAACTTTCTTTTGGTCTCAAGTTCAAACCCCATAGGGAGCAATTGAACTTGTTACTATGCCT
>CAAKMY010038834.1:0-17952 GCA_901111285.1 Corrigiola litoralis
TTTATTTTTTATTTTTTATTTTTTGGTACAAGCCGAAATGATCAATGATTGGAGACCAGGACAGAGAAGTTAACCCATACAGCCCAAAAAGGAAAAAAAGGGTAAGGACAACTAAAAGTACTACTGGAGACAGCAGGAAGAGAATAAAAAGGGAAAAAAGACAAGTCAAAACTGAACATTATTTTCCCCGAAACTATAAAGTAGCAAAGTCTGGGAGCTATTAACATGCAAAGGAGTTGTCAAACCAAAACCCGCGGGTTTTTCCTTAACTCTTTCTTTCTTTCTCCCCTCCGAAAAACCTTCTTCCAACCCGCGTCATCTTTCTCTCTCCACTCTTTTTTGATCTTCTCTTCTTCTTTCATTAATCTCTTCTTAAATATTATTCTGGGTTTTTCATTTCCATAATTTATATATCTACAGTAGGACTTTCACTCTGTTCTGAATAAAAATTTACCATTTTCTTCGTCTGTAAGTTTACTTTCTTCTAATGGTTATGCATATTGATTTGTATTTTTATCCTTAGTTGGTGTGAATATCATATATGAGTTTGCCGTAGGAGTTTAGTTATTGATCATGCCAGGCCACTTTCTTTTCGTGGCACTAATAACAGTTCTGAAATGTTAGTACGTGATTTATATTTTCGATCTGGGTTTTATGTATTCACTGTGATTGAATCATATAAAGCTTAGTTTATTTTTCTTGCGTAAGCCTGGTAGAGTGGTAGTCCCTAGACGATTGATGAACCATTTAAAGTCAAAGAAGTCTGTATATGTAACGGTTATTTGAACTGTTAGTTACGTTTGTTTCCACTTTTGCGTCACTAGATCGATTATCAGAAGGTTTTTTCCTTTTTTAATTTTTTTTACATTGAAGCAGCTAATGTCGCGGGGGAAAGGACATGATGTTTTGACAAGTGTATAAACCCCACGTAGGTTGAACTCCTAACCACTAGGACAACATTGCTCCTCGCCAGAAGGTTTATAATGCTACCAGAACAATGCTTAGTCTGTGTTGTTGTCACATGTTGTGACCAATACAAATTTTTATTCCTCTGTTAGTCTAATTATGAACTGAGTCTGAGTGAATTTTAGTGTTGCGTTTGCCATACTTGCTTAGATACTGCTTTCAAGAGGGTATATATGAAGGGGTAATAATAGTGTTTGAAAGTAATGAAATATACTCTATTGGCAATTGTATCACAAAATTGCATAGCCTTGACTAGTAATAATTTTATGCAGATTAACCATATTAGCAGACTCATGGGCCATGTCCTATGTAATTTTTTCTCTCTGATTAAGTAACATCTTGAAATGATTATTTAAATCGAATTCGATTATAGTTAAACTATTGTTTTCTTATATGTAATAGTAACCTTTCAAGTAAGGGTTAGGATTTTTCTAGCATTTTATGCTGGATGTTGTCAATGCTCATAAGCAATATAATCCAAATAAAGAACTAGACTTAAATATCTGTATATAACTTTTCTCTGGCTTTAAGATGATTTTCTTAGTCATGAACGGAAATTCTAATATGCGCAAAGAGTGTGCGATCACTTCATCTTAGATCATTGCCCCTTTTGTCATTGCAGGTAGTTAAAGAGGCGCAACGCTAGCAGATGAGATGAACAAATTACTCATACGTCTCATTGTATTTATGTACAAAATCAATTGGAGAAAACTATTTTTCATTGTAGCCACTGCAACAGCATTTGGCCTCATCCTTCAAATTGCACTTCTTCCTTTTCCGCTTCTCACACGGCTTCACTCTCCGCTAGTCACAGTTTCAACTGCAAAAGCAATCAGTAATTCTCTGCAACTAAGGTTGCGACATGGAAGACATCTGCCCTTACACCAAATTGCCTTACCTGTTCCATTGAATACATCAATTGGACTTACAAAGAATGTGCAGAGTGTGGAGGAGAAACCTAGAGATGCCAGAAGGAAAAGGAGAAGGAGACGGGACCGAGAAGATGAGTTACTCGTCTTGCTCCCCCCTCCTCCTCCGAAAACTCCACCAACACCCTTGCAGGTATGTTTGGTTTTATGAAATACCTCTGAACTGTATAACGTAAAGTATGTAAACTTGTTGTATATCCAACTTATGCGTTGGTTCTTCTTCTTCTTTGATAGAGATATGTCTGGTCCCTATCACCTAATGAAGCACTTCTGTATGCTAAAAAGGAGTTGAAGCATCCCCCAGTAATTGCAGATGATTCTGATCTTTATGCCCCTATCTTCAAGAATGCATCCATGTTTAAAAGGTACGCATATGTTGGTGTATTTTACTCTCTGAGTTTTTTGTTATTCTTATTTCTCTAGTTCTATGAAGGAACACACATCTACCAGCTTAGTGTCTGTGAAGTACGAAAATTTTAGATTCGTAATTGCTGAATATATATGGACTCTACTCGTAAGATGGAGCATCTGCGTTTTCTGATAATTATTAGGAGAGAAAGCAGACTCAGTCTATATGATTTTAGAAGAAGCTAACATCGAGTGTTATTTCCCCTCAGTGCTATATATGATGCTTCTGGCTTGCTTGTAGATTTCTACATTTTTCTGTTCTCCTTCTTGCAGCCTGTTAAAGATATGGATTCATCTAGAATTGAAGTGGTTTGCTTTAGAACTTTTGCTCAGATATCATCCATAACAAAGGAACTTTTGCTATAGAACCTTGATAATGTTATTCTGTCACATTTTACTATGTATTTTCTTGTTGAATCAGTAATGTGGTGGTGAATAATTCTGAGAAGAAAATGGATTAGATCCTAACTAGTGTATGCCCATAGTGCTGAAATTATTTGCTATCTTGACATTTTGTTTTCAACTGCAGGAGTTATGAACTAATGGAACTCATACTGAAAGTATATGTTTACCCAGATGGGCGACGGCCAATATTTCACGAACCACATCTTAGTGGAATTTATGCATCAGAAGGATGGTTTATGAAATTATTGGAACAGAACAAGCAATTTATTACCAGAGACCCAGAAAAGGCTCATTTGTTCTATCTGCCATACAGTGTACGCCAGCTTCAGCATGCCCTTTACGTGCAGGGGTCTCACAATTTAGCTCCTCTTTCTCTTTTCCTAAGAGATTATGTGAACGGGCTCTCTACGAAGTATCCTTTCTGGAATCGCACTCATGGAGCAGATCATTTTTTGGTGGCTTGTCATGATTGGGTATGTAACTGGTCATGGCTATAGATATGCATAGCATAGGCATGTCACCGTCTCCACAACCTTGAAAATTTTAAACGTAGTCGGCATTTATTTACAGTATGAACTTTTCTAATTACTATTAAAGTTGCCTTACTTGAAGTGGCCTGGTGACGGAATTAATGCATGCTACTCTAATTCGTGTTAATATTACTGGTGTTGTTTTCAATGTCGTTGAAGTCATCAGTAGCCTGAAAATTTTACATGAATCTTCTTTGATGTAAGAACCTTACCTTTGTCCCCTCAAAAAATAACTAATGGAGATGACAGCAAATTCAGCTGAAATTACCCGTCTAAGCAATTTGTTAGCCATCAAACTGATACAATGTTGTCTACTGTCTTATCGCTTTTCTGCCTTCAGTTGTTCCTTTTACCCAAATGCGTTATGGGGTTTCGCATAGGAAAGTTCATCTCAGCTTTATTTACATTAAGTTTCTAATTCTGTGTTGGTATTTTTTCTCGTTTGCTCCCTGTTTACATTATTAATGTTGTGTTCGTAGGGTCCTTACACATTGAAGGAACATGACGAGCTAATGAAGAATACGATTAAAGCTTTATGTAATGCCGATTTATCTGAAGGAGTCTTTAAAGCTGGAAAGGATGTATCCCTTCCAGAAACCACCATAAGAAGACCCAGGAAGCCCCTCCGGAATATTGGTGGTGGACTAAGAGTATCACAGCGTCCAATCCTGGCTTTCTTTGCTGGTAGCATGCATGGCAGAGTTCGTCCGCTGCTTCTTAAGCACTGGCATAACAAAGCCGAGGATATGCGGATTTATGGACCTCTGCCTAGTAGCATATCTAGGAAGATGACATACATTCAGCACATGAAATCTAGCAAGTTTTGCTTATGTCCAATGGGGTATGAAGTTAACAGCCCCAGGATTGTTGAAGCCATTTACTACGAGTGTGTTCCTGTGATTATCGCAGACAACTTTTCACCACCATTTGATGATGTGCTTGATTGGAGTGCATTTTCTGTGGTAGTGGCTGAGGAGGATATTCCCAAGTTAAAGGAAGTCCTAGAAGCTATCCCACTCAGACGGTATCTTAAAATGCTTGGCAATCTGAAGATGCTGCAGAGGCATTTTCTTTGGAATTTAAATCCAGTGAGATATGATTTGTTTCACATGATTCTGCATTCGATATGGTTAAGCAGGCTGAACCAGATTCAAATAACAGATTAGCAGAAAAGTTTTTTGTTACCGTGATTCTAGGAGACAAAAATATATAGCTACTATCGGACTGGGGATTCGTTCAGATATAGAGTGGGTTGGGAAAATCCAAAATCTTTCAACTTCACTACTCGTACTGAGGTAGCTGCATTTCAAGAGTTTCTTCTTCTTCAAGCACAGTTGAGAATGCGCAGCTGAAGAAGGAGCATACAACTTCTATGCATTTGGTGGTGCAGGTATGAGATGACTATGTTTCTGAAACTATTATCTAAACATGTCTGGGTTAGCTTCTGGTCCTTTATCCAGTGGGTATTTGCTGACTAAATTTCCTTGAGAAAGAGAAGAAATTCTCCGTTCTTGTCAATGATATGTGACATATTAATCTGATAGGTCTAAATCTTCAACCCAATTTTTGTAGATGGGTTAAAAGATCGATCCTTCACATGCCAATCTTATGGGTGAAACGATGTGGGCTACCTCATCTAGTCGATTAAGTCTTGGCTGCTTTGTGTGCATTTCTTTCTACATACTTCGGCTTTCTCATGATATTCACTAATCGCTCTGTCTCTCTCACATTTTTGGCATAGATTTTAAAAAACATATTATGTAATTATTGCAGGAAGGCTTCAAGAGCGAGCCTTATTTCGAAGGAGAGGTTGAGAATGAAGAACAAAGAGGTGGACCAACAACAAGTGTGTTAAGTTGATGCTGTATCATACTAAAATGTAAAGTGAAGACAAGCCAGGTTTTTTTTGAACTGCTTCATTTAAGAACAAAACACATTTTCCACCCATTCGTTAAGTGAAGTTTCACCTTTGAGTATGTCAGTATGTGACAGAAGTAGAACCTCTGTGGATGTCAGTTGTAGATACGAAAGAAAATTTCATTTTCAAATACATTGCACACATTTGTGGTGACTGGTGAGGGCGTTCACGGTTTGTAAACATTGTAAATTTTCATAGTAGACGATGTTATAAGCTGTGGGAATGAAATGAAAGAAAATCCTGCATTCTTTAGTCTATAACTTTTGTTCTGTAGAAAATTTTGTTTTAATTTGCAGGCGATGTGGTGAGTTTGGCTGGCATCTGAATTATTATTGGTTTTACTGATGCTTTCTGGTACTACTGTAGTAGCGCTGTATGAATTAAATAAAGCAGTCGCAAGGACGGTAAGATGATGGTGGTTAAACAAGTTCTGCTTTTACTGATACTTAAACATCAATTAAAGAAACAGCCTTACACCTGCTATTTCATCTAGCTGGAGACAATGCCAAGTGACATTGCACGCATATAAACAATGAGAGTCTTGCATGAAAATATGTACCGAAGTGACAATAGTTACTGATTCTTTAGATACCATACCACCATCACCACCCATGTCCCATTAGAGCTGGTCACTGGATCTGTTTCAACCGGCCCCGACCCGCCCTGCACCAAAGGCCTCTCAGAAAACAAATTAAAGTTCAGCGGGCTGGGCCTGTTAAAATGACTGCATGAAATTGGTTTTCACTGTAGCCGCCCTGCCTGACCCGGGTATAGGATCGCTCTAAGTCAAGGCTGAGCCATAGTGGCCCAGGCCCGGGTTGAAACGGCTTGGGCCTAGCTCAGAACGGCTGTCGACAAGCACTACCACCCGGTACGAATTGCAATATAATAGAGCCTAGATGCATGCATGTATCCTCACCTGTAAAGCTGTAAGTCTGTAACTGGTATTGCAATGCTAGCAGAAAGAATATTTCCAGTTCACCACAATTGCTTATGCTTAGTTAGTGCAGTGCATTTTATTAGTTTCTGTTCTGGAGATTGCAAACTTGTGGTACTGAAGATAGATGAGATCAATGAGTACAAAATTATTACGTGGTACAACTTTCAGTTACACCTCTTCTAGATTCTTTTTTTGGCATAGTTCAATGCAACTATGCAAGCCACCTCTTGTAGTACACTTACGTGATAAACAGTAAAGAGGCAATGGCAAACTCCAGGGCAATAAATTTAAGCAAACAAAAGCTCTATGACGCAAGTGCTCTGTTCTTTATTTGTTGATAAAAGCTTTGTACCACATTACATGATTTATAGTTCACCTAGTCTAAGTGAGGTAATAACCAGAGTCCAGCTCATCTAGTACAAGAAATTCATTCACCCAATCCAAGCCATACGTCCCTTCAGCAGAAAAATCAAACAAGTCATCTACATCGAAACTGATTTCAGTGTCCTCAATTTGTACAGTCTCTTCTCTGCAATCCTCCGTAATTTTAACGGTCTCTTCTCTGCTCTCCTCCATTACAGTTTCTTCTCGGCTTTCCTCCATGACTGCTCGTTGCGTGATTGGAGGAGGAGCTTGAAGTTCTACCGTTCTCCGCTCTTCATCAATTTTTTTGCTCAAATGAGAATTCCAGTAGTTTTTTATCTCATTGTCTGTTCGTCCAGGAAGTCTTCCCGCAATCAAGGACCACCTTGCAAGTTGCAACCAAATGTCAATAGTAATCTTTTTAGTAATTTCGTAGCTAAGCAATCGTCACATTTTCCCTCTTAGTATAGCACCCCATGGCGTGTTGTTGTCTGATAGTACTATCTACAGTACCAATTATTATTTCATACAGTAAAGGTACAAAACATTGTAAACCTTGCCTGCGCAACATCTTCTATAGTTTCATCGTTGGGTACTACATTTTCTTTTCTTTTGATAAAAAAAAAAAAAATACACTACGATTGATGAAGCCTCCAAAATATTCACTTTATTATTTTTCTTGGCGACAAAATATTTACATTCTTAACTTATTAATGAAATCTGCATTTGGTGTTAACTGTACTCGAGATGATAGCATACCTCCCTTCAAAAAAAAAAAAGGATGATAGCATGCATACCTGTTACCAAGAAGCTTGTGAAGCCTAAGTATCAAGTCCTCTTCTTCATCAGAAATGTTACCCCTTTTAATGTTTGGTCTAAGGTAATTCAACCACCTTAGTCTGCAACTCTTTCCGCATCGTTTCAACCCTACAAAATCAAGATAATTGAACCTTCTTGCAATGAATAGACAGACATCAGCTTGTATAAACTTTTTGGTACATTTGTCCTTACTTTTCCTTGTTATATTTATAATTAAAAAGCATGGATTTGAACAAGTGTTAGAAGAGATCATAAACCCTCTTAACGCTCACATAAGCTATAATGAAAGGAATAGAAGTGGCATGTTAATTACCAGCTTTGAGTGCCACAGTTTTCCACTTCAATGTACCATGTTCCTGAATGTAGTCAGCCAACAATTTATCTTCCTCAGCTGTCCATGCTCCCTTGTTCATCAATGGCGATCTCTTCCTGATTTTACACTTATTCTTTGGTGCCATTTTTGTGCTCTTTTTATTTCCTGACTTCCTGTTGTGTACTACTTTAAGCTCCTTGTGGGGGTGAAGCTTAGATAGAGACTGATTTTATTCCTTCTAATACCTGGTCAGTGGTCAGTTACGTGTTATTTATATTGGAAGGATGTGAAGTCATGGTAAGGAGAGCTCACGTACACATAAGGTGTACAATAGTGAGTACATATGTTAAGATGATCACGTGTTGGGTAGACGAACTTATGGGGTTGGTTCAGAAAGTATAAGCATCCTCATTTCATACACGTATACTCATCTACCGTTCTACCCTTCTTACTCCTGACTCTTACTAAGGCAAGGCAGGATATATGATGTCTGTCTATTCATTGCAAGTAACACAAAATAAAATCAACTCCTGACACAGTAAGCCGCAACTACCAACTAAAATCAACTCCATGTAATTTAGAGGAAATTAAGTGCCACGTAAAATGCTTATAAGATTGTTACATAACTTAGCTTCCAAGTAACACAAAATAAAAGGCTTCCTGTGTACCTAGGATAGAAGTCCTACTGTACTCCTGGCAGACAGTCCGTAGATTGAAATGCTTAATATTCTCGGTCCTACTCTCGATCTAGAGATTAAAAAAATCTACTAATACAGCTTTTTTTTTTTTTTTGAAGCATACTAATACGTACAGCTTGATAATCGTTACTTATGTATTTTGTATATTGAATACACGGTTCAATAATTGCTAATTATGTGTACAGTTCCCTACTTAGTTGAAACAATTTTCAGTAGATCTTTCTTAGTTAATTAGTTGATACAATTAGAAGTTAAGACTATGAATCACCCACACGATAGAAGTAATGCAAATAGAAACACTAACAGTGCCTAGGGCTTCTGTGTTGTTTTGGCTATAACTGTTAGTTGTGGTGGCTTGTACTTGTTATCTTAAATGCTTAATAATGAGCTTTAATAACAATTTCTCTCCCTACTTATTGGGCTGGAGTGGTGGTGGTGGGGGGGGGAGAGAATTCGTGCATTGTAAATACCTGATTCTATATATAGCGTGAATGCGTCGCATGTTGGATCAAATTATACCTTTAATTTGATGGATTTCCGTAGCAGGAGTTTAAAATAGAAAAGCGAAAAAGGAGAAAAATTAGCACAGAGGGAAAAGAGTACAACTTTTGTGCAATTGAACGGTGAACATAGAAGCAACAAGCCAACAACAACCTTCTAAAATGTTCATTATGTACTTCGTAACACTTTTTGATTCCTTTTTGAGCAAAGTCCTTATCAAATGTTACACTTTTGGTTACTGAATATGTATTGTTACTAATGCCCAGTCTCTTTCGAATTTTCTCAGTTGTATTGTAACACACTAACAGTCTAACACTGCTTTGTTTGAAAAATGAGAATCTACTTTAGTAGTTAATAGTTAGTCTTTCCACCATTTCAGGAATGGCTTGTCTTTATGAGCCACCATCGGCCACACACGACATTGCTAAAAATCATCCCTAAGAACTTAGAGGCTTTGGAAAGCTGGAGGCTGGAGCTAACCAATTGCCTCAATTTCGTAAGTTTCCATTGTTATAAATACAGATTATGGCCACTACGTTACGGTTTTAAATGGAAGAAAACTACCCTCAAGTTATCGTACTGATACTAGGATTTGAAAGCTCAAACCCAATATACAAGAGAGAGAGCTGGAGGCAAAAACACAGCTCATTAGTCAAATAGCTTTAATTAGAGTCAGTTGTGGTCAGCCAATTCTTCGCAGGAATCTAAAACCCGGAGCAACACTTGGGACAACCTAGGTAAAAAGATAGAAGAATGGAACTTACAGAAAGGTGGAAGTGGAACTGTCCTCTCCTCTGCTTGTGTAGTTGTGCTGATAGAGCTGATCAAAACAGCCCGACCCCCCGGTGGCCTGACACGACTCGGCCCAATTTTGGGCCGGGTTTGAGCCTAAGGTCAAGCACAAACGGCCTAAATGGCCCGAAATTTTGAAAATTTACTTGTTTATTTTTTTTTTTTTAGGAAAACCTCACTTTAAAAAAGCGTTATAAAATTTAGTTTTACTTTTTATAAAACATGTTTCATATTTATGTTACCACATTTACATAGATCCCGAAAAAATAAGTGGATTAACAAAAAATCACTTCAAACGGACACTCGATGTATTAGTATAAGAATCGTAAAAAAAACGCGCGGAAAAAGTCCGATTTGGTTCAGGCCTGACTTTTTGGCTTGAAGCCCAATCGGTCCAGCCCGATGATCACCTCTAGGGCTCTAGTTGTGCATCTTTAGGCTTTGTTTGGTTTGAGGAAAATGTCAAAAAGGAAAATGATTTTCCAGATTTTTCTTTTGTTTGGTTTGGACAAGGAAAGTAAAGAGGAAAACTTGGGTGAAGATCATCGAACCCATTTTCCCTCCCAATACTTGGAACTAAAAGCTTGTTTCTACACTCCAAAATATTACTTTTTACACTCCACTTTGTGAAAGAAGAATTGAAAACTAAGACTCACAAAGGAGAGTTAAAAATCAATTTATAAAGTGTAAAAATCATTCCCCCTTGGAATATCCCAATTTCCCCTTCCCTCTCTTCCCCCATTGTCCCACATGTTAATTTTCTTATGGAATTTTTTTTCCAAGAAAATGATGTTCTTACAAACCAAACAGAGCCTTAGTGCACAGGTATATAAGCGGAAATTGTTTGAGGTACCAAGTAGTAACCAAAAGTAGCACGAGTTTATTGTCAAATGCCCAGAGTCCTGCCAATAATTCCTTACACTACCAAATCGGTTCGAAAACACCCAAGTTCCAATAGCTGTTCATGAAGAAACAGCTTCTGCCGGTGGCAATTACCACAGACATATAAAAGCACATGCAGTAAACAATACATAGATGGTAGCGGAAAAGAAAGCCCTTGATCGGTTGCAAACTCACAAAACATCATTCATCTAAACCTAGAGAAATCAATGAGCTCAGAACAAGAAACCTAAGAGGGGGGTGGGGGGAGGAAAACAAACAAACAAAACCTCGAGGAACTCCTGTAAAACCGAGCTCAGTGCAAACTCGATATTTTTTTTCTCACATTCATCTGTTTCAAGCTGTCAAAAGAAAGATCCATTAACTAAAATTCTAAAACTTCATTTCCTCAGTCATAATTGTATTTACAGTCAGAAAGAAAATCACATTTATACTCCACGTTTCAAAAACTGAAAGGTTAACTTCTGACTTCAGACCTTTCATATCCAACTCGAATCATCTAGATACTTTCACCTACTTCAGGACTTCATGGCAGTAACCATCTGACATTCATGTTTTAGGACCCCATAGATGGCAATCACCATCTGACATTCATCGACCAAACAGCTTTCGGCTTAGTTGCCTCCAAACCATGATAGAAACGTCATTGAGGGGTTGACTAGTATCCACTACAGAAAAGAACTGTGGCCATTCATCAACTCTTCACTGTGCGTCATATTTACAGTAACAAAAAAAAAACTGAAATGCCCATAAAAACTTGCCATTGACAAAACTCTTCTTAATTTATCTACTCATCCATCTACGTAACAGTAAGCCTACCAAATCGACCTAAAAGCTCTCCTCAGCATGCTGAACATAGCAAACACTAACACCATCGTAACAAACTTCTTAGAGGCAAAAACCCTGAGATTCACTTTTAGTCCATGTCTTATCATCAGTCTTGCTGTGGCCAAACGCAACGAGAGAAGCCAAGAGGTTATGGAAGCCATCATAACTTTCAAGGAATCTGATGCACTGTATTCATTCATTACATCACTTGGTACCTCCACGTACGAGCATGAACCATTACTGTGAGATCCTCCTTGATACAGACCCAGACTTTCGTTCAACCAATTGGATAACTGGATAAGAAGCTTTGCAAGCCAAGCAACCTCATCGTCTGATATGGGCCGCCTCAACCAATCACCCTTGTACTTCACATTGGCAATTGATCCATTTCCAACCCTTCTGGGTTTGAATAGCTCCTCACGAGACTGCTGGGGCTGTGTTATTCCCGGAGATGCAGGAGATTGCTTCACCACATGGTCACCAAATGAACAGTGTAACTGTGACTTCAAAGACTGTAGACACTGAAGGTTGTTTGCAAGATTATGACCAGAGATAGCCTGCAGCTCTGTCTCAGCCCGCAATATAAACAGCTGTAAACATTGTGGAAAATAATCTTAACAGATGATAAATATACACACAACTATAAGCCTCGACAAAAAACACCACCAGGGTACACATTTTTTCTTTTATGTTCTTTCAGGAAGCAGAGAACTTATAGAAGGATAGTAGAGTTAGAGGCTGATACCTGAAGTAGCTGAGGGCCCCCATCTTCACCATCACTAAAGAGTCTCAGGTCTCTGTTCCAGTTCTCGTGCAAAAAGGAACCATCAGCATCACTCTCACTTAAGCCATCCTCCCAGTCCTACATGTTACAACTGAATACTCTCTTCAAGTGTCCAAAAAGACCAACCAAGATATTAAAACAGAACACTCTAGAACAAAGGATTAGAAATATACAGGAAATAGAGAGACTGACAAAGAAGCAACGATGCAACATACAACCCATCAATATAAAACTTGGAATATATATTTCTGCGACATTTACAAACATCATACTAAAAAGACGGAAGAGAGGGAGGGGGGGGGGAGGTTAAAATTCATCCCATCAAACAAGGGCCAATTTACCTGCAGCTGCTCACAGATCTGCGGGACAAATTTACTCAAGCTATTGAGCATGGATTTGGCGGACCCAGCATTTTTAGAGTGGAAAACGGTATCAACATTCTTTATAAGTTCCAGCAGCTCTCTTGAAGAAGTCAATATGTCTATTACCTGTTGGAAACGTCAAGATGAGAAAGGTGTACGAACACAATACATTCATATAACGATATCTACATTGCAGTTTGGACAGCAGAAGAAACAGCAACCACAAAAGCTTGGTCCCAAACTAACTGAGGTCGCCTAACATGAACCAATACAAGGACACCAGTAGAAACTGACAATACCTCCTTCTTTTAGGGAAGAGGAGTGGGTAAGGAAGAGTTTAAGGAAGAAGCCTTAAGTAGTATTGGATTAAACCCATTAATTACTCAATTTCTCACGGAATCTCACCTTCACCCATCACGACAGGCTCTTTCCATCCCTCTACGGCTCTACCCCTTTCATGAGCCGTTTTGTAGACCAGAGACTACTGTTATCACAAGATGATTTGGGATCATTCATAGATGGCATATGCAACCAACAACATAAAGGCAGACACAAAGATACTAGGTCATTGCTGAGGAAGATTTAATTTCATGACTCAGGCATAATTCTGGGAGCTAAGCTGTGAATGAGACAAGTGAGTCCGAATTTACCTACAAGAAGTACACTCAAGCAAAATCAAACTAAATTAATACACCTTGCATGATGTCTGAATTGCCTTTTACTTATGTTACAGCCTTACAGGTTACCACAAGTCCACAACAATTACCACTAACATTACCACTACTACCACAGTACGAATCTCATCTAAGATGGGGTTGATATACATAGTCTCACCCCCTAAATTGTCCATAAGGTCTACAAGGGTCTCTCTTTCTACATCAGTAACAGCAATTCTATTGTACCTGCAATTTCAACCATGATTTCTATTTCGAGTAGTACGGAAAATTACATGAACAACGTGTTTGCAATAAAAGTAAAACCATTACTCAGATTTAACTAAATTCAGATACACCAGCCTCTTCATATTCCGAAATCAACGGAAGATGAAGGTGAGGATGAAGAAGATAAAGTAGTGATCAATGGCGTATGAAGATGAATTAAAAAAAAAAGGTAATATATAACCGAACAAATTTAACTACGACAAACAGAAAATCAGATATTAAAAAAAAAAAGAATCTGAGCACTGTCAAATGAAAATGATTGAATATGTTACAAGAACCTTAGGAACTAAGATAAACCGCAAGTAAAGCTATCAGTTTTAAAAGAGCTCTGATTTTTATGAAGTTGTTGACAATTTTGCGTCATCTTTCAACAGTAAATCCTCAACTGTACTTTTCAATCAGATTCGAAGAAAATTTCAGTCTTGGTACTCGAGGAAAGAGATATCTTCATGCAGCTAAAAATGATGTTTATAAGCTTGAGGTGCTGATCATCAATAACACTTGATTTTGAAGCTTCAAATCCAGTCGAGGTGACGCTTTCATGACAGAGGAGTACAAGAGGAAAAGGCGTAAAGAGAAGAAAAACACAGACGTAGGGCTTGACCAGATGGGATATAATTTTTTTAATTGCCAAAATTTGAGCCCAATTTTAAATCCCAAGGTTCGGCCGACTACCAAATGCCATTTCTTTTTGTTTCTCAAACGTAGAAATCGGCCAAATTCAAATCACTGTTCCCAAACAGGCTTTAATAAATTTCAGTATTAGTATAAATTAAGAGAAAAGTGCCACTCTACGATATCCGACCACTAAACCAGTGATGATCTACACTAACACAAATGCCTGTCAAACAATCCCCATCGATCGACCTACCATGATGTGAAAACTTCGCCATATTAACATCAAAACAGGGACAGGTGTGAGCCTAATTATTGTCACTTTCGTAGTGCATTTGCTGCACCTATTTCTTAATGGCCTCTCTCCATTTTGTTCATGTTTCCTACTGCAGGATCATCCTTACAATAATCATATAGAAACTTCTACTAGAGTTTAACATGGACATCAAATTACCAGAACCCCAAACAAGACAAGGTACATTTAACTCACTAGGACATCATTGAATTGAGTTAGACCATCTACTCACAATTCCCATTCACCAAGCTTTTAACAGGCAGTTAATAGCCAGAAAAGCAGACCTGAACAGCTCATACAAACTACGTAGATAGCGAAAAATGCCAACTAAATAACTATTACCGTTTGTTTGGATGGAATGAAATGAAGCGGGAGGGGGGAGGAGATGGAGGGATCAATAGTCATTGTATGGATAGCTAATGGGTGGAGAAGGGAAGGGAAGGGAATTGGAGAGATTCAATTTCCCTCCTCCATAAACAAACCTATTCCCACAAAACTAAAGAGATTTAAAAGGAAACCTCTCTCCTTCCCCTCCACGTACTCATCTCCCCCCCCCCCCCTTCCCTCCTCTTTCCTTCTAATCCAAATGGTGAACTTTTCTCTCTCCTCCCCTCCCCTCCCCTTCCCTTCCTCCCCTTCCTTCCCCTTTCCTCCTCTTCCCTCCCTCCCTTTCCCTTCATTTTTCTTATCCAAACATATTGTTGAAGCCAATTTCTCATGAGTCAAGACATCTCCACCACCTTTAGCTTAATTCCTCCAGACCCTTCTCCAAAAACTATAGTTGACATACTTCAATTAAGAGAATAGTAATTAACAAAATTCAGCTGAAACTCCATAATCACAATCATGGAGCCTGAATCATGGGACATAGCTCAGATAATCTACTTAGGGCTTGTTCTCCTCAACTTATTTCTACTTATTTTCTAGAAAAATAAGATAAGTTCAGAAAAAATAAAAAAAGTTCAGATAAAATAAGTAAAGTTCAGAAAAATAAGCAAAAATAAGTAAAGTTCAGGAAAATAAGTAAAAATAAGTAGAATAAGTAAAAATAAGTAAAGTTGAGCTATCAAAACAACATGAATCAGGAAAAATAAGTAAAAATAAGTTAAGTTCAGAAAAAAAGTAAAAATAAGTAAAGTTCAGAAAAATAAGTAAAAATAAGAAAAGTTTAGAAACAATCAGAAAAAATAAGAAAAATTCAGATAAGATAAGATAAGATAAGATAAGTGAAAATAAGTTGAAGAGAACAGGCCCTTCCAGGAGCTAGTAATCAAAAATATATTCAGTCACAAAAAGGGGGAGGGAGACTGACAATTCCTTCAGATCCCCCACATGCTTAACAGCACTTCACATGAACATTACAAACCATGTAGTAACAAGCACTATGCTATATGAGAAGGGACCTCCTCAATCCCCACGCCGCACATCATTTACGACAAATATCAGACATACACCATTCATAAAACATGCATATTTTCTACAAACTCATGATAAGTTCTATTCACATCTAATCACAATAAAGAAACCTAGAGTCTTCGTGCATCTAGGGTGACATTGATTCAAAAGCTAAAGCAATATATCATACAGTAAATGAGAACAAGGGCATAAATAACCATTTGGCATGACATTGTAAGAGTTCCCTTACCCAATGCACTTGTAGCTTTTAGCATTAAGGGTACATTCGATAAAGACCCACAATCTAACCACATGGACCGCCATTTTAGTGGCAGATGAAATGACATGGGCACAACAACAAAAAAGGCAACTGTATTCACGCTGATGCAGCATACATAAACAAGAACACATTTAGCAAAACATGCATATGTTCAACACACTCATGAACCAACTATTTACAAGCTCCATCACCTTCTAATAGTGAAAACGAAACCTAGATGTCTTCCTAAGTCTATTGAAAAAGCTTTAAGGCAACGGATGGAAAATAGAGCACAAACAACTATTTTGGTGAGGAAATATAAGAGTTCCGTCCCCTCAATGCACGTATAGTTTCTACCAACAGTTGTGCTAGCACCAGATAAGTCAGCCATGAAATGGACATAACAACAATTAGGCAGCTATGTTCATGGTAACGCAGCATACATTAAACGCTAAAGTAACAAATAATCAGATGAATAAGATCACACCTTTGAGACCATCCGGACAATCACTTCAGGATCAGTGTGAAGGAACTTATGAGCGAACCCGATAAAGTGCATAACCAAGGAAGTATAAAACAGATAATTAGACACCACATAGCCCTGCCACATCTGTGAATACTGCAGCTTGCTTGATTGCCCGCTCTCTTTGCCTGAGCCTTTGCTCGAGGTATCAAACTCCGCAAATTCCTCCTTGCTAATCTTCCACGGCTCAATATACTCAATCCAAACAGAAAACACCTCCGATATATTCTTCATCGACGACCCCATGGGACAGAACAAGAACGTCCTCAATATAAACCTATACAACGGCCTCTGGATATACGCATTCCACGGAGCAACCTCCCTCGCCTTCCCAAAATCACCGGAACCCAACCTCTTATACATCCCACTCCCACTACCCTCCCCTCGCTTCTCCCCTTCCACCGTCCCACCCGCGCTCAAATTCAAATACTTGACAAACACCTTCACCACCTCACCCAACCCTGCCGCAGGCGGCATCTCCCCCAACACCGACCTAAACGGAAACGACACCCCCAACGACTTACACACATTGACCGCCAAGGGCGAGAAGTCATTGTCCACCAACCAGTAATGCACCAACACACTCACCACAAACTCCGCCCGCAACACCACGGAATCATCATAACTCCCGGAATAATGCAAAATCGAGCTCCTATACGGCTGCTGCCTCGCACTCACCTCCTCGATAGGCACAAAAGCGCGTAAATACTCAGCCAACAGCCTCAAGTACAAATCCCCCTCTCCCCCACCCCCACCCCCGCCCTTCTTCTGCTCCTTACTCCCCCCACCACCAGAAACCATAATCCATTTCTCTAAGCGAAACTTACTGCTATTCTTAACCGAATTGTTCCGTAAATAATCTACACTAACAGCACCTCTAGAAAGTGGATAATACGCGAACCAAAACATATAATACTCAAACACATTCAAATGGACATTGGAATCAATAACCCTCCCCTTCAACAAGGGGCAGATATCGGTTACGAGGCGAGAGTCGGTATAGGTGGAGATTATCAGGCGAAGCCAGTGGGGAAGGCGTTCGAGGGGGAAGACGAATTTAATGAGGGAGAGTTTGTCGAGGGCGAGGATGGCGGTGAGGAGGGGGCCGGCGGGGGAGAGGAGGGTGGAGAGGGCGGTGGAGAGGGTGGGGTCCAGCGAGGCGGCGTGGACCCATGAGGGTGGTGACGTGGAGGGGGAGGGGGAAGGGGAGGGGTGGAAGCCGAAGAGTTTGAGGAGGAGGGAGGGGAAGGAGAGGGAGAAGAAGTGGCGGGTTTGGTCGGGGGAGTGGTGGGAGAGGGGGAGGGAGACGGCGGAGATGGCGGCGGTGATTTGGGAGGGGGTGGCGGCGGAGAGGAGGGTGGAGGTTAGGGTGGTGGATTGGGAGTGGGTGTGGGTGTCTAGGGGGGTCATTTTTGGTGACGTGGATGGGGGGGGGGGGTTTAAGGGGGTGTTTGGGAAAAGGTTTTGT
>CAAKMY010038837.1:0-27835 GCA_901111285.1 Corrigiola litoralis
GAAGGGAAGAGAGAGAGAGAAACGCGGGGGAGGGGGGGCTGTGCCGGTGCCGGCACGGGGGAGGAGGTTGCACGGGGAGGGGGGTTGCGCGGATGGTGGGTGGTCGGGGGAGGGGGTTGGGGTGGAGGTTGGTGGTGGGGATGGGGGATTAGAGTATGAGGATTGAGTAATGACAAAGCGGTGGGTTTGGTCTCACCCAAGTTCCACTCTAAAAACATACTCCGTATAAATTTATAAGTCAATTTGGATTTTTAGGGAAATTAAAAAATTTAGTTTGCAAAGAGTTAGTCTACTTTTATAATAAAAATAAACGGTTTTTTCCAATAATTTGTGATACTCTTATCGGTTGAGTTCGAAGTTAGAAGTAGACGTAAGGTCAAGGGAGTCTTTTCATCGAAGATTATGGCAACTTCTCCAACATAGCACAAACTGCACAAGTACAAGTAGTTGTGAACTAAACTAGTTGAGTTCCCAACTTCATAAACTCGTACTCTTGTCCCTTGGACACACGAACACAAACTTAACTAAACTAAAGTAAACTAGTTCATCAATCATCAATGTCTGCTGCTTCGACATTGACTCCACACCTCCGTCTCCCCTTCAAACTCCCCAAACAAAAACCCAATAAACTCCGAATTCCATATGCTGCACTTTCCGACCCTTTTGTCCTCCAAATTGCGGAAACTCTTGAAGACTCCGTATCATCTTCATCTTCTCCTTCCACTCCTTTGCAAAAGTTACGAGACTCGTCTTCCGAGTCTTTACTATCTTTGTCATGGCCCACCAGAAAGGACGAGCCGTTTCGCTTTACGGACACTTCGTTTATCAAGTCGTCTGTAATCCAACCAATCACTGACCCACCTCAAAGTTTGCCTTTATCGGCCAATCTGGGGGATACCCACTTCCCCAATTTGACAATCATTGATGGGTTTTACGCCGATTCGCTATCCGACCTCTCGGGCTTGCCCGACGGGGTCTATGTGGGGCCCTTGGGGGGGTTAGAGTCCGAGGGTGTGGTGAAAAGGGTGGGGGAATTTGTGGGGAGTTTTGATGGGGATGTGTTTATGTCGCTTAATGGTGTTGGGGCACAGGATATGGTGGTTGTGTACGTGCCTGAGGGGTGTAGGGTGGAGGAGCCGGTGCATTTGAGGTATTTGTCGAGGATGGGGAGCGGGGTCGGGTCCGGGGAGTTGCCCGTGTCGAACCCGAGGGTGTTGGTGGTGGTGGAGAAGGGTGGGGAGGTGGGGTTGGTGGAGGAGTATGTGGGGGGTGACGAGGATAAGTGTTATTGGAGTAATTCTGTGATTGAGGTTGTTGTTGGTGAAGGAGCAAGTGTTAGTCATACTTATGTGCAGACTCAGTCTTTGGGTGCTGCTCATATTAAGTGGACTTCTGTTAGACAGGTAAAAAGATTTGTTCTTGCTTTTGGTGTGTTTTTGTTTTAGTGGTTGAATAATTAAATCTTGTATGAACTGATGATGGGATAAGTTGTTTGAATTTGTAGAATGATTTTGGTATGTTTTTGCTTTAGCTGTTGAATTACCAATCTTGTATGGACTGATGATGTAATAAGTTGTTTAAATTTGTTAGAATGTTTTTGGTATGTTTTTGTTTTAGCTGTTGAATATAATTATCTTATATGAACTGATGATGGAATAAGTTGTTGAAATTTGTTATAATGCTGTTGATATATACAAATTCTTAGAAAAGACCGTCATAAAAGTAGACGAGCTCCTTCCAAGTTATGCCATTTAAGCAATTTGCAAGCTCAAGTCAAATCAAAGAGTTATATCCCTTTGTTGGGCCAGCATGACTCCGTCTTCTTTGTGGCAAAATAGACGGTCTCTCCCAAGACTTTGTGATTGGTATATTGGGGATGTTTCATTTGGTATGTTGTCGGATGAGTGTAGAAACTGATATCGAAGATTTTGAACAAAGTTTGATTGATTGGTAGTGCAAGTTATTGTGAAGTTGATTTGCTTGAAAAGTTTGTGTCTTTAAACTTTAGTTAGTGGATAGTATGTTAGAATTAAGTGGAATTTCATCAGGCAGGTAAATTTAGTTCCTGCTTTTGGTATGTTATTGCTGAAGTTGGTAAATTATCAATCTTTTGACTCATACTATGATCTAATGGATATGATTTGCTATAATGTTATTGTTAAACTGTGAGTTCTGTTTTTGCTATTTTGTAGTATGTGTTTAGAAACCGAAAGAAAAGGCTTTTGAACTGAAGTTGATCTCTTGTTAAAGGCAAGTTACTGTGAACTCAATTTGCATATATTGAATTTGGTTAATGCCCTCAATGTCAGAATTATCGGGGAGGGGGGATGTAAACTATAGAATAAGAAAGAAGCCTGTCACACTCCTAAATAAGTTAACCTTCACCTAACCCTGGCTTGGAAAGAATGATTACAGGCTCGCCTCTCTTTTTCAGTGTAGATCTTCTCGGGTGCGTGACCCTTTTCCATTTTGTATGAATATTTATGGGGAACTAGAATCTTAATAGCAGGTTGGTTTATTAAATGTGTAATGCCTACCCCTTGCATTTGAATCGATAACAGTAGAAACGACGACATGAAGGTAACCACAGGTGGCAAGGCTTTGTTTTAACAATTTTGAATAGACCTTAGTTTGCCAGCAGTTGGTAGAAATGCTGGGTAATATGTCTTGTGTGATAGCGTTAACGTTGAGATGTAGGTCTAGGTTGGGAATATAAGCATTGCCAAAATGCCAAACTAGGTTGAGTAATATAGTCACTTTTGGTTAGTGCAGTTACCGTCGGCGCTAAACAAGTAAAATCTTAGGGGGATCGAAACAATTGTGAAGTTGTGAACTGATTTTTGTAGATATATGAACTTGAATACAGTTTATGGAGTGACAAGATTTTAATTGGCAACTTTGTCAAGAGCCGATATCATGGTATTGGCTGGATCAAATTGTTTAGTAGATTGAAGAATGCTAGCGTGTTACTGTGAGAACCTTCTAAATACCTGTAACATAGTCCTTTGGCACTGTTGGTGCAACTGTGCAAGAAGCACTCCGAGGATTGAGGATCACATGCTAGACTAACAATTTGCAGCAAAGAGTCCATATCAATATCTCCAGTATTTTCAGTGTTTTGCTTTTTTTTTTTCAAGGAAGCAATAGGAACTTAGTTATGGAATGGCGGCCTGAAAGGCGTAATTCAATTATACATTAAGGAGAAGGCTGTATGCTTAGGAGATTAATAGTGGACAACATGGGTTAAAACTGTTTGTGAAGATCCAGTGTGGAAGGCAAAAAAAGATTAGTCAGCTGCCTGTTGAAGTTTGGACTTTGGAGGGACCTGAATAATTGCTTTGAGAATTTCGGCAGAGATTTCTTATGTGCATTTTATCTTCAGCTACTTATCTAATCAATTTCTACATCAGAGACTGTGTTTCACTTGTAAATCTTGTAAATTGTATTTAATTGGAAGCTGCTTGTATAAACTTGGGAGTCCGAATTGACAGCTGCTTTGATGTAACCAATTCTTCAAAACATAAGATCCAGATTATGCTGAAATGATTGGTTTCTTCTTGTGTGATTCATTACAGCTTTGCATTATGTTTGGATTCTGATTATGTGCAATTAGCCTCTGTAATCAAAAGTTTGAATCTTGGCTTTAGGAGTCTAAACTATTTACCTACAGGAATCAGCTAGCACCTATAAGCTTGTAGAGATAAGCTCTGGTGGGAAGCTGAGTAGACACAATCTTCACGTCCAGCAACTTGGCCCTGATACAGTTACAGAGTTTTCGACACTGCATCTATCTATTAATGATCAGACACAGGATTTACACAGCAGGCTGATTTTGGACCATCCTCGGGGTCGCTCTAACCAACTTCACAAATGTATTGTAGCTCATCCTCGTGGGCAAGCCGTATTTGATGGAAACGTTAGAGTTAATAGGTAAGAGTTTTTTTTTTTTTTTTTTTCTGATGTGCTTTAAGCTTTTCTTTCCTTTTTGTCCTTTTCATATCACAATGACTCTGTTTTAGACTTGTCGTATAGCTGTTAGGGTGTTCTCTTTCATTTTCTTTTCGCATCTCTTACGAATTTTAGTATTGCTGCTCGAAGCATCAGTTTATGTCCCAGTCTTCATCTAATGTTCTTAAGCAACAAAGAGGAGGTTTTTTCTGATTATTACTTTTGACAATTATGTATGAACATGGAACAAAATCCTAGGGTTTACCCTTTGCCCGTCATGGTTCTAAGTTCTAACGCTTGCTTATTTCACCCGTCGGTTAGGCTTGTACAACCTAGGAGCTGGCAAATATTAGGAGCTTTACTTGTCACGTCATTTTGTTTTTCGTTTCCATCTTGTGATATTCATGCATTAAATTTCCGTAGCAATGACACGCTAAATATGGAATCATTGTTGTTGCTGCCTTCCATTGGCATGTTTCTCCCTTATCACATAAAGTTATGGCTAGATGACACGAGGGAAGTACTTGTTAAGGATCAAGTTGGTGTCTGTGTTTTTCAAGCTTGGTGCTGAATCAAAAACAAGTTATAAGGCAATCAGGGTAATATGTGTTTGCTGAGCATATTTTATGTACCTCTTCATGAGTGTGATTTTGTGAGAATTGAAAAGAAACTTCTTGTATTTTGATGGGTTCCATGAACAATTGAAGTATGAAGGACTATTGGGAAGAGGAGTCAAGTATATCTCACTTTTGACTTTGCCTTAACGAAGTTTCCTTTTAGTGAAGTGCAGAGGAATTAAATTTAAACCTTGATATCTTTTATTGAATTTTGACTTTTTATGTCAAAAGTCCTCCTTAATCAAGGTTTTAGATCAATCTGCAGTTATCAGTCTTATCATTATGTTGTTTTTGACTTAATCAACGTGTGCTTGTGCGCTCTATTTTCCTGATGTCACTCGAAAATCAATGTCTTTTTCTTGACTCTTCTACTGATTTGTGCTGAAAGGCATTTTTTTCTTACAAGCTTGGAATGTGCCATTGTGAGGTTTAGATGGTCCACATATCTGTCTCAAAAGTCTAAAGAACTGCTGTGAATAGACCTCGCAATTCCAATGGAAAAAATTGATGTTAAATGATGTATATTATCTTGATCACCATACCATTGCTCCAATGCCTTCAAATTTTAGCGATGCTTCAACCTAGGTTTGGGCAAGGAGGATATCAGTATACACACCATCACCTGTACCATTGTACTGGAGATCTTAGAGCTTGCCAGAAGGCTGTTTAGTTTGAGCTCGTGATCAGAAAGGCAACTCCTGACCCTATTCTTTGTATGGAAACACTAAATTAGAACACACATTTTGATAAGAAAGGCCACTGATTGACCCTAGGCTTCTTTCATGACAGTATACTTAGTAGATAAGAAGGAATGAGCAGCATTTTGAGACTTTTGCTTTAGTTCAGCTTTATTCAAAGTGTAAACCCTGCCCCATCATAAGCGCTTTCAACCTTATTGCAAATATGCATTATGTTGATTATGCAAACTGGAAAATCACTGGTCTGCTTTTCTGTGCATTTACTATATTGAGCATATAATTGCTTAATTTGAGATGCCTAGTTTTCGACAGTATTTGATGGTAAACTTGCTGTAAATTCATGAGATATGATGGATTTCTGGATTTTGTACTGGTACATTGATCAAGTAATTCTCCAACATCCATGGTGGTAAGTGGTAACCAAAATGTAATACATTTATCTTTAAGACACTACCACTACACTTGGAGTATGCCTTAAGTAGATAAAAAAAACTAGCTTCAGGTAACCCAAGTGAATGTGTATTCCGAATTCAACTACATCCATCTCATGAAAGTGTGGAAAAGAACAGCCTTATTATGCCTTACATCTGGATATCAGGTTATTTTGTCACTTAAAAAGTGGATCCCGACCTACATGTCAGATATTGTGAACAACCACTCTCCTAGTTACCTCTTCCTACATATTTGATGGCCTCATTTTCGTGGGTCACGCTCTCACCAAGTTCCTGATCGTGCGGCTCTTGCAATTTTGCTTTTTGTTTTGGATACTTGTATCCAGAGAGGTAGAGAGTGACTAGTAGGAAGAAGATTACTTTTCCTGGATCTGGTTAATTGAAAATTTGAGCTTAAGTGGGTTGAGGGATCAAAAATGAAAAATCTTGCACTTGAACCTTTGCTTCCCTTTCATTTTCTGTATCTTGTTTCCTTTGTCTTCCTTCGACGATCAGAATATTCAAACACGGAACTGATAATGCTTCCGCTGAACATTAAGAATCACTGCCCTATGATAGAGGAGGCACCTGACAACTTGAGCTAACTGTTCACTCCTTTCTTCTTCAATCCTTAACCTCTAGAGATGTTTTAAACTACTAATTTTGGTCTTCTTTTATACTTGAGAGATGACGTTACCCCCTTTAGCTGTGACTTTATAGTTTGCACCTAACTTTGATGTCCATGTCCCTTTTTTCTCATGCAGATATGCCCAGCAGACTGATGCAGGCCAATTGACCAGGAGTCTTCTCCTTGTGCCACAAGCAACGGTAAATGTGAAACCGAATCTCCAGATTATTGCAGATGACGTCAAGTGCTCTCACGGAGCTGCAATAAGTGACCTTGAAGAAGACCAGCTCTTCTATTTCCAGTCCCGGGGCATTGACCCAGAGACAGCAAGAAAGGCACTTATTTTGTCGTTTGGGGCTGAGGTCATTGAGCGCATTCCTTACCCTTCTGTGAGAGAGAAGGCAGAGCGTTGCATTGCTGAGTTGCTTGAGCGTGCAGTAATGTCACTATCCGCCTGAGAAGAAGGCTGTTGCATCAACACTCACCATTTTTGACATTATAAGTGTTGATTCATTAATTTACCTCTTCATTTTCAATTTCATTCGAGTACAGGCTAGGTAGTAGTGAAATACCATCAAATCTGGTGGAACAAAATTCTATTTGTTCCCAACTCCCATATTCTGTAAACTTGTGTAATGTTAACATCTGATCAATAGGCGATTGTATCATAATGCCTTAAACAAATTTAGGTGTGAGTTATTTACACTGTTACTCTTTTTTTTTTACGCATCACCAATTCCCCATCACCTTGCTGTCAAGCAAAATAATCGTTATATAGACTGTTTGATTGCAAATATGGCTCATTGTTATAGTTCTCTCTAGCTTTATCTACTAAAAGATCCCCCCCCCCCCCCCCCCTTCCTCCCTTAATCTTATACCTTGCTTTTGTCTGCTCGTACTGCACAGTTCTTGCACATTCAAGTAATGTCAATCTACGTTGCACAATGAGTGAGATCATGCCAAGTCGTAGTTGTGTATCACAACTACACAAGCAGCAGTGAGCAGTCAATTAGAACGTACTCGACATCGGTCTTCCACAAGCTGATTTCAGGAAATTNNTGCGACAAAAAATCATGTATGAGACGGTTAATACGGAGTATTAAACTGGCTTACGACAGTCATGTGACACATTAAGAAATCCATCTGAAGTTTCTTCATGATTACAATGATGATGTCAAGTGGATAAGGGACGTACAAGTATTGGCTAAAGATGATATCACCCTGGCTCAAATCTCCTACCAGCTAGAAATAGCTGAAGTTTCCAAGTAAGTTACAAAGAAAACCCCATAAATAATCCCTTTTGTGTGCGACAAAAAATCATGTATGAGACGGTTAATACGGAGTATTAAACTGGCTTACGACAGTCATCTTTTGGACATGGTAACATATAGATATAATTAATTAGTCTCTAGAAATAATTTGTATTATTTAGAAAGTTCAATCCAAATTAATATCGATATATTGTTCTTGGTAACAAACAGATGGTGGATAGAACTTCGGTTGCCCGAGGCCTTAAAGCAAGCAAGAAACCAACCAGTCGAATGGCATATGTGTTCCTTGGCTACTCTGCCAGCTCCAGATATGGCGGAGCAGCGGCTAGAACTCACGAAAGCAATATCGATAATGTATATCATTGATGATATATTTGATGTCTATGAAACACTCGAAGAGCTGACTCTCTTCACCGAGGCAGTTAATAAATGGGAACATGCCAATGTCAAGGGCTTGCCAAACTACATGAAAATATGCCTCAAGGCGCTCTATGACACTACAAACGAGATAAGCCTCAAATCTATAACCAACATGGATGGAATCCAGATCACTGTATCAAGAAAATAGTACGTACTCCGTAATTAACATCTTCATACAATATATTTAAGTCGTTTGATATCACAAGAAGCATAAGACATCAACTAACACATTGATGGATCATGCTTGTTTTTAATATAATGATGCAGTGGGCAGATTTATGTAATGCATTTCTAGTGGAAGCAAAGTGGTTTGCTTCTGGGCGCTTACCTACCACTGAAGAGTATCTGAAAAACGGCATTATAAGTAGTGGGATCCCGGTTGTTTATGCATTCGTTTTCCTTCTCTTGGGTGGAGATTTGAGCAACTGGAGCACAAATTTCTTGAACACCCCGGACTTTGTCTCTTCAACGGCTTCGATTCTTCGTCTATGGGATGATCTGGGGAGCGCTGAGGTATACATTATATTTTGAGCTTGTTTTTCCTGATATTTGCTGGTTTTAAAGGGAAATCGGAAAACATTATTAGACTAAAATCTTGGATCGGCCATATATATGCATGACGAGGAAGTCGAGAAACTAAATGGCTAGTTCATCATCTATTAAAGTACTCAATTAGTCAATTATGCAGGATGAGAATCAAAACGGGCACGATGGGTCGTATATAGCCTGCTACATGAACGAACATGAAGAGAGCACAATTGAAAGTGCACGAGCAGACATTCAAAGATTGATTTCAGATGCATGGAAATGTCTCAATGAGACTTGCATGTCTCCTTCTCCGCTTCCGCTTCTAGATATCAAAGCGGCTATGCTGAATTTAGCAAGGATGGTACCGATGATGTACAGCTATGACGACAATCATCGCCTTCCAAACCTAGAGAAATACATGAAGTCATTGCTTATCAATAACACTGCCGAGCACAAACTCAGTGATCTGGACAATGAAATATCACACTGGGAGCCAAAGCTCAATGTATAATACAAAAACTAGGCGATTTTATTTCCTTTGCGCTTGCTTGTGTGAAGTTTAAATAGAGCTAAGGAATAACTTTCACTCTTTTTTTCTCTGAGTGTGATACAATTTAAGCGATGTTGTTATCGACCTTCCAAAGAAGCATGTAATTGATATTGAATTTATCTACTATATTCATGTCATTGTAAAAAGGCTGATGTCTGATGCTGTAGCAGTGACACAGAATACTTCAGCGTCTTTTATCAGCCTCTTTCTGTATAAGCAATTAAGCATACATATAATCAGTTTTGCAATGCAGTTTGGTCCCTCCTGGGTCAAAAATAGAAGCAAGAAACTTCTGCTTTGCTGCGGCTCCAAGAACAGGGACTGATTTGCAACTTCAGAGATTGATATACAAATTTCATGAAGTAGCTCTGGAGTACTTGAATAGATCTCTTCTTGCCTAGCCAGATTGACCATTATTGCTGTCTTTACTCCAACAGGACCATAAATAGGAATTGTGAGAGCTTGCAGCACTTCTGAACATAGAGTGAGGCTTTGTGTAATGCAGCAAAAAAACATGTTTACTCACTGCTGTCTATCCACAGTGCACAATGAGTGAGACCATGGCAAGTCTAGTTGTGCAACACAATCAACAGTGAGCAGTCAGTAAAAACGTACTCCACTGTCTTGTGTCTAGTGTCTACACCAAAATGAAAGGAAGCACTAGAAATTTTCGACGCTCAATGAGACCACATGATCAAGACTACAGAACGCATAGTATGATTATTTATGAAAACAAATTTAGTATATCCTTTTTTATTGCGGGAAACTTGAGGTGCATCAAGGGGTTACATACCAATAATAACATAATAACATTTGTATGTTGACATCAGTAAGGCTAAATTAGACCAGTTGTCCCACATCGGTCTTCGATAAGCTGATTAACCTCTACTTATTCACACAGCATGAGCACATATGTTGTGTTCGTAAGAAGGAGAGATGGTTGGCATCTCCCCTGACAGGGACGGGAACGGTCTTCGGACTTACCTGTTACCACACATCCGGTTAAGGCTACCCACCTCTCGAGGTGGATCTAAACCCAATTTTTTTTTCTTATTTTGTAAATATTTGAAGAATTAGAGCATTTCATACTGATGTTTCATATTTACTATGTTAATTGAGAGTGAGATATAGTGTATTTATTTAGTGGTAAATTTGATGTATTTGCAAAAAAAAAAATTATTATATACTCCGTAACACTTTATAATAGTTTTGTTAGACTTCAACAACCCAACATATTTTCTCATTTTTTGTAAATATCTGAACAATTAGAATATTTTATTCAGATTTTTTTTATTTACCATGTTAATTAACAGTGAGATAAAATTAAATTGGTGTATTTATTTAGTGGTAATTCTGTTGTAATTGCAAAAAAATTAATATGTATTACTCCGTAACACTTTGTTTTGTTAGATTTTAACGAAAACAGAAAATATTGGAGATTGTCATTCTGCTAGAGCTTTTTTTTTAACTTAGGCTTTGTTCTCTTAAGCTGAAACTCGCAGAAATGCACTGAACTAAACTGGAGAGAACTGAAAGGAACTAGAAAGTAAAGGTGGAAGGAAATGGAGAGAACTTAAAGGAATTGAAACTCACTCGAATTCATGTGAAAAAAACAGTAAATAGTTATGCTGTGTCTTTGCACCCTTGTTGTTTCCTTTCCTGGCTTGTGTGCAGTCTGAATTAAATGAGTTAACCATCAAAATGGGTATTGATGTTTAGACTTCGTTCACATTAAGATATTGAAATAAAAATAGTTCACATTAAGGTATTATCATCCTGTTTTCCGTTAAACCTAACCAAAGCCCACATCTTTTGTTATTGCTCCCATGACATCCAGAGACTAGCACTTCCCCTTCCATCTATCTTGTCCACCTAAAGCCACCATCAGGGCCACAGTGGCACACTGCCACTTTGATTTCAAGAGAAACCATTGTTCCACTCTCTCCCTCCCAACATCAATACCTCAACCGAACTATTTGATTCTCTAACCCACCCACCACCATCGTGCCATATAGCTTCGAAATCCTACCTTTGAAAGCAAGAATGATGATAGAGAAGAAGAGATACACATGAGCATTAGTGTACATAGAAAAACAAATAAAAACACAAACTAACAAGCTATGAGTGATAAAATGGAATAAGAAAGGTGATTGGAAGAGGACTGAATTCACTTTGTGAAGACATTAATTTTGCTAAACTAATGTGAGAACCTAATAACTCACCATAATTAATCACATACTAAAAGGTGAAGTTTGAGTTTCAATTCTTATCTTTGACTTTCTATATCATCTTTAACTAGTATTTGACCCATACGATATACGGACATGTTATATTGTCATAAATTTTTGGGATTTGCTAAATGTTAATTATTATTATATTATTAAGTATTTGTCGGCTTTGTTCTTATATATGACCAATATTTCCTTTTTTATGTTATTATTTATCCATGTTTCGTTTTGTCTATGTTTTTATTTATCAATATTCGATGACGATATACATTAATTTGCATGTCAATATACTCTGATTTATGAATGGCTCCGTTGTCTGATTAGGTATGATTCATAATTATTACCGTTTTGTTTAATTTATTTTTTTTTTCATAAAATGATGAGTTATGTATTGCAGGTCATGTTAACTTATGATTCATATCTATTACCTTTTTGATTAATTTCTTTTTTTTTTCTTTTCATCAAATAATGAGTTAAGCTATTGTGGGCCATGTTGGTGACATGACAATCAATGTGGCATGCTCCTGTTATTTCAACGTTTTTTTATATATAGATGAATAAAATATACAATAAAAAAACAAATGTTTTTACATTTGTACATTTAATTTTATTTAATGATTTAGGTGATCATAAATTATTAAAAGTGACGGTCTAATTTAAATTAGAATGAGACGTGGTCACAAATTAGATTAAAGTAGTTACTTTTCAGTAACGCTATAGTAAAAGTGACCACTTTTAACCAAATAACGATCATTTTAAATCTACTTAATTAAAACTTAAATTAAATAATCTCATAATAAACTTTTGTTCAATGATTGAATTATCAACACATCATTTTTTGTTTTTGCTAGTTTAATGTCATACTACCATTTTACACTCTTCAAGTGAAAAGATTCATCATATGACCAAAACTATTTGTTCGGTCCAACACATACTATCATGTTCTCCGAAATTCTAAAATCTTGGTGCATAGATTCGTGGGGTTGCTACTTGATACTTGATAGAGTACCTCACACAAGAGCCAAGAATGGGCTCTTTTTTTGTTAATTCAACCTCGTTCATTACTACTAACAATCCACGAAAAAACCTCGATTCGGCTCCGAAATGGAATTCGACGGAAATTGGCGGGAGGCATCCTAGAGACAAATAATTAAGAATGGAACAAAAAAATTGGCAAAAAGTAGTCAAAGCATAACGATAAACACACCATAAATCTATGAAGAAGGAGGAATGACATTGCCATATGCTACAATTATGCTCTTGTATATGCTCGGTCCTTTCGGAACTTTTTCCGGAAAAAATAAAATTGACAGAAAAAGCCCATTTTTCTGGACTATAATCCACGAAAAAACCTAATTTCGGCTCCGAAATGAAATCGGACGAAAATTGGCGGGATACATTTTAGAGAAATATAATAAATATGGAACAAGAAATTTGGCAAAAAATAGACAAAGCATGGCCCAAAACATCGGTTTTGTAAATTATTTACACGAGCGATAAACACACCGTAAATCTATAAAGAAAGAGGGATGACATTGCCAAATGCTACAATCATGTTCCAGTATACCCTAGTAGCATGCTCGGTCACTTTCGGAACATTTTCCGGAAAACCAAAAATCGACAATAAAAGCCCGTTTTTGTGGACTATAATCCACGAAAAAACCTCGTTTCAGATCCTAAATGAAATCGAAAGAAAATTGGCATGAGGCATCCTAGAGACATATAATAAATAATGGACCAATAAAATTAGCAAAAAGTAGCCTAGGCATAGGCCAAACAATCGGTTTCTTCAATTATTCACATGATCGAATCGAGCGATAAACACACTGTAAGTCTATCAAGAAGGAGGAGTATCATTGTCGTATGCTACAGTTATGCTCCAATATACCCTAAGAGCATGCATGATCACTTTCAGAACATTTTCCGGAAAACAAAAAATAGATAGAAAAGCCCGTTTTGTGGACTATAATCCAAGTAAAAACCTCGTTTCGACTCCGAAATAGAATCGGACAAAAATAGGCGGGAAGCATCCTAGAAACATATAATGAAGAATGGAACAAAACAATTGGCAAAAAGTAGCCTAGTCATAGGTCAAACAATCGGTTTTGTCAATTTTTCACATGGTTGAATCGAGCGATAAACACTCTGTAACTCTACCAAGAAGGAGGAATGACATTGCCATATTCTACCATTATGCTCCAGTATACCCTAGGAGCATGCTCGGTCACTTTCAGAATTTTTTTGGAAAACCAAAAATCGACATAAAAAGCCCGTTTTTTGGACTATAATCCACGAAAAAATCTCGTCTTGCTCCAAATGGAATCGGACGAAAATTAGCGGGATGCGTCCTAGAGACAATAATTAAGAATGAAACAAGAATATTGACAAAAAGTAGCCTAGATATAGCCCAAAACATCGGTGTAAATTATTTACACACTCAAATCAAGCGATAAACACACCGTAAATCTATAAAGAAAGAGGGATGACATTGCCAAATGCTACAATCATGCTCCAGTATACCCTAGTAGCATGCTCGGTCACTTTCTGAACATTTTATGGAAAGCCAAAAATCAACAGAAAAATCCCGTTTTTGTGGACTATAATCCACGAAAAAACCCGAAATGAAATCGGACGAGAATTCGCGGAAAGCATCCTGGGGACATATATTGAAGAATGGATCAATAAAATTGGCAAGAAGTAGCCTAGGCATAGGCCAAACCATCAGTTTTGTCAATTATTCACATGCTTGAATCGAGCGACAAACACACCGTAACTCTATTAACAAGGAGGAACGACATTGCCATATGCTACAATTATGTTCCAGTAGACTCTAGGAGCATGCTCGGTCACTTTCGAAAATTTTTCGGACAACCAAAAATCGACAGAAAAAGCCCGTTTTTGTGGACTCCACGAAAAAACCTTGTTTTGGCTCCGAAAAAAATCGGACGAAATTGGGCGAGAGGCATCCTAGAGACATATAATGAATAATGAACCAAGAAAATTGGCAAAGAGTAACCTAGGCATAGGCCAAACAATCGGTCTCTTCAATTATTCACATGATCAAATACACCGTAAGTCTATCAAGAAGGAGGAATGACATTGTCGTATGCTACAATTATGCTCCAGTATACCCTAGGAGCATGCATGATCACTTTCATAACATTTTCCAGAAAACAAAAAATTGACAAAAAAGCCCGTTTTGTGGACTATAATCCACGTAAAAACCTCGTTTCGAGTCCGAAATAGAATCGGACAAAAATTGGCGGGAAGCATACTAGAAACACATAATCAAGAATGGAACAAAAAAATTGGCAAAAAGTAGCCTAGTCATAGGCCAAACAATCGGTTTTGTCAAATTTTCACATGGTCGAATTGAGCGATAAACACTCTGTAACTCTATCAAGAAGGAGGAATGACATTGTCATATTCTACCATTATGCTCCTGTATACCCTAGGAGCATGTTCGGTAACTTTCGGAACATTTTCCTGAAAACCAAAAATCGACAGAAAAAACCCGCTTTTGTCGACTATAATCCAAGAAAAAACCTCGTTTTGGCTTCCAAATGGAATTCGACGAAAATTGGCGGGTGGCATCCTAGAGACAAATAATTAAGAATGGAACAAGAAAATTGGCAAAAAGTAGCCAAAGTATAGCCCAAACCATCGATTTTGTCAATTATTCATATGCTCGAATCGAGCGATAAACACACCATAAGTCTATCAAGAATTAAGGAGGAATGACATTGCCATATTTTACCATTATGCTCCTGTATACCCTAGGAGCATGCTTGGTCACTTTTGGAAAACCAAAAATCGACAGAAAAAGCCCGTTTTTGTGGACTATAATCCACGAAAAAACCTCGTTTCGGCTACGAAATGAAATCGGACGAGAATTTGCGGAAAGCATCTTGGATACATATAATGAAGAATGGTCAATAAAATTGGCAAAAAGTAGCCTAGGCATAGGCCAAACCATCGGTTTTGTCAATTATTCACATGCTCGAATCGAGCGATAAACACACTGTAACTCTATCGAAAAGGAGGAATGACATTGTCATATATTACAATTATGCTGCAGTATACCCTTGGGGCATGCTTGGTCACTTTCAAAACATTTTCCGCAAAATAAAAAATCGAAAGAAAAAGCCCGTTTTTGTGGACTATAATCCACGAAAAAACCTCGTTTCGGCTCCGAAATGGAATCGGACGAAAATTGGCGGGAAGTATCCTGGACACATATAATGAAGAATGGATCAAGAAAATTGGCAAAAAGTAGCCTAGGCATAGGCCATACCATCGGTTTTGTCAATTATTCACATGCTCGAATCGAGCGATAAACACACCGTAACTCTATTAACAAGGAGGAATGACATTGTCATATGCTACAATTATGTTCCAGTAGACTCTAGGAGCATGCTCGGTCCCTTTCGGAACATTTTTCTGAAAACCAAAAATCGACAGTAAAAGCCCGTTTTTGTGGACTATAATCCACTAAAAAACCTCGTTTCGGCTCCGAAATGAAATCGGACGAAAATTGGCGGGAGGCATCCTAGAGACATATAATGAAGAATTGATCAGTAAAATTGGCAAAAAGTAGCCTAGACATAGGCCAAACCATCAGTTTTGTCAATTATTCACATGCTCGAATCGAGCGATAAACACACCATAAGTCTATCAAGAAGGAGGAATGACATTGCCATATTCTACCATTATGCTCCAGTATACCCTAGAGCATGTTCGGTCACTTTTGGAAATTTTTTTGGAAAACCAAATATCGACAGAAAAAGCTCTTTTTTGGACTATATAATCCACGAAAATTCTAGTTTTGCTCCAAATGGAATCGAACGAAAAATAGCGGGATGCATCTTAGAGACAATATTTAAGAATGAAATAAGAATATTGACAAAAAGTAGCCTAAATATAGCCCAAAACATCGGTTTTATAAATTTTTGCTAGTTTAATGTCATACTACCATTTTACACTCTTCAAGTGAAAAGACTCATCATATGACCATACTATTTGTTCCCACATAAAATAAAAAAAAAAAGTGTTGAAATATATAGTAAAATATCTACCTCTCCCCATAGTCTCATTCACTCTCTCTATATCCTCCCTTCTCCTTATCCTCATTCTTCACTCACAATGAAAGGGTTTAAGCCCTCCTTTTGAGGTTTTTCCAAGCTTTCCATACTACAACAACAACAAGATAAGGTAACACTCTTTTCCTTTACTCAATATTTTGCACACTATAGTACTTATAATGGCTGCACCACTAACTACTATGTCCATTGATCTTCACTATACTATTACTTCACCAAACTCCACAGACCATAAACACCTTCATTTCTTCACCAAAACACTTAGAAACACACCTAGAAAACTCACCATTTCATGCAATTCGTCTAAATCTTTACCAAAAGTGGAAGATACCCAGAAAAGCCCTTCTCTTTCTGATCAACTTAAGCCCCTAAAGACCGCACTTCTCTCAGAAAATGGTGCTTCTCCAATGCTCGCAAAACCGCATAATAAGTCCACTTGGATTAACCCCACTAAGGCGAAACCTTCCGTTCTTTCGCTGCAGCGCCATAAGCGTACCGGTTATGTGTACAATCCCATTGTTAAGGACCTTAAGTTGATTGCTAAGAAGCTTAGTGAGTGTGGTGATGGTGATGAGGAGGGGTTTGTTGAGATACTTGAGCAGAATCCGCACCCGGTTACGAGAGAGAACGCGCTTTTGGTGCTTAATTCGCTGAAGCCGTGGGGGAAGTGTTTGGCTTTCTTTGAGTGGGTGAAGAAGAAGGAGGTGTTTGCTATGGAGACTATTTTTTACAATGTGGTTATGAAGGAATTGAGGTTTGGTAGGGAGTTCGACCGCATTGAGGGGCTTGCTAATGAGATGATTGAGAGTGGGATTGAGCTGGATAATATTACTTATTCGACGATTATTACGTGTGCCAAGAGGTGTAATAAGTTTGATAAGGCTGTGGAGTGGTTTGAGAGGATGTATAAGACGGGTGTGATGCCGGATGAGGTGACTTATTCGGCTGTTTTGGATGTGTATGCGAAGTTGGGGAAGGTTGAGGAGGTTATGAGCTTGTATGAGAGAGGGAGGGCGAGTGGGTGGACCCCGGATCATATAGCGTTTGCGGTTCTTTGTAAGATGTTTGGTGAGGCTGGGGATTATGATGGGATTAGGTTCGTGTTGCAGGAGATGAAGACTCTTGGGGTGCAACCGAATTTGGTTGTTTACAATACGTTGTTGGAGGCGATGGGTAGGGCCGGGAAGCCGGGTTTGGCGAGGAGTTTGTTTGAGGAGATGGTGGAGTCCGGGGTTACCCCGAATGAGAAGACACTGACAGCTCTTGTCAAGGTGTATGGAAAGGCGAGGTGGAGTCGTGATGCGTTGGAGCTTTGGGAGCGAATGAGGTCAAATGGGTGGCCTATGGACTTTATATTGTATAACACACTGCTGAGTATGTGTGCGGACCTCGGGTTGGAAGAGGAGGCTGAGAAGCTCTTCGAGGATATGAAGCAGTCGCAGCTTTGTCGGCCAGATAGCTTTAGCTACACAGCGATGCTTAACATATATGGTAGTGGAGGGAAGGTCGATAGGGCAATGGAGTTGTTTGAGGAAATGTCTATAATGGGTGTTCAACTTAATGTCATGGGGTGCACTTGTTTGGTTCAGTGCTTAGGAAGGAGTAAGAGAATTAATGACTTGGTTGCAGTTTATGAGATCTCAATTGAGAGAGGTATCAAGCCAGATGATAGGCTATGTGGTTGCCTGCTTTCTGTCGTATCTTTCTGTGATGACATTGAAGATGCAAATAAGGTTCTTGGTTGTTTGGAACGAGCAAACCCAAAACTGGTCGCCTTCATCAGACTGATGTGCCAAGAGGAAACTAGCTTTGAGACCTTGAAGGAAGACTTCAAAGCTATACTCACTGATGCACAAGTTGACTCTCGAAGACCCTTCTGTAATTGCTTGATCGACATATGCAGGAACAGAAATTTGCAAGACCGTGCCCATGAGCTGCTGTACTTGGGAACTGTTTTCGGGTTGTATCCAGGTTTACACAAGAAAACCTCTGGTGAGTGGAGTTTAAATGTGAGGTCACTATCCATTGGCGCAGCTCACACTGCTTTCGAAGAGTGGATGACAAGTCTGTCTAACATTGTAGAGCGCCAAGAGGCATTGCCGGAGTTGTTTTCTGCCTATACTGGTGCAGGAACTCACAAATTCTCACAAGGTCTAGCTAGTGCATTTGCTTCTCATGTAGAGAAACTAGCTGTACCATTTAGGCTGAGTGAAGATAGAGCAGGTTGTTTTGTTGCTACTAGAGATGATATAGTATCGTGGGCACAATCTCGGATTCCATCTCCTGCTTTAACAGCCTAAACCAAGAACAGAAAGCTGTTAACATACTTTGTATTTGTAAGATTCTGGTCCTTCTGGAGGCTGCAAAATTTCTGGTGCAAAGTCTCACAGAATGCAAATTTTGATTGTATCTCAGCTGTCATTACTGTCCAATCTTCACATCATGTTCATACAAAGGGAGGCTTCTATCTTTAGTACTCCGTAGCTCCTTTCCCTAGCACTTCTAGTGATTAAGTTACAAGCTTCTCCTGTAGTTTATAGAAGCATACATTTATGCAATGATTGCACTGTTGCTTATTATCAATCTTAAGTCTAATATAGGTGCTTGATGTTTGTATGTCAGATCATTTATGTCCAATCTTCACATCGTGTGTTTATACAATTGGAATACATGGCTTCTATCTTTAGTAGCTCCTTTCCCTACCACTTCTAGTGATTAAGTTACAAGAGCATACATTTTTGCAAAAATTGCACTCTTTTAGCCTGTGGTAGATGCTTATTATCAATGTGAAGTCTAATTTAGGTGCATGAGGTTTTTTCAGACAGATCATTAGACTTGGCATAGTGACGGCTTGTGAAGTTCTGATTCCTTTTAGGCTTCACATTTAGCACTCCTAGACTTAAGGTCACTGTTGGTCATTAATCAGGCTAAGTCACCTAGATTGCACAAAAGCGGTCATCAGGGCTCATGAAAACGTTTGTATTAAGGCCATCAAGCTTCAGAAGCTCAGTCAAATCTTGTAAGACCATGTATCTCACCAAGAACATTGGAAGTTTGTAACCTTTCGTGTACTAGAGTATAGCATATTAAGCTTCGGCTCCCTTTATTTCTTTAGAATAGATTCTTGATTATCGAAGAAATTGAGCTAGACGCAATATGATAATGAAGTTCATGAGGACTAAATCCTATGTATCAAGTAGTTTGTTGGACAACCGAATGACTTATTGACCTTTGGAGCATGTCCATGTTACCTGATAAGTTGCGGCAAGCTGGTCGACCTGTGGTTGCAATCTTGCAGTTGCAGCTTCACTTTAACGAAATGCCCACGTTAAGTGCATGAATGATCAAACAATTAGAGAATCTCATCCAGTTTTTGGTTATGCGGACCACTTATTTAGCTTCGTATGTCTGATTCAATAAGTGTTATGTTCAATTCAAAAAGCATAATCTAAACTTGGCATAGGAAGAGAGGAATTTTAAACTTAAAATGGTACGATCTTTGCGGATACACATTTAGCTCTTTTTTGCGTTTTGAATTTTATGAACGTCAGTGCAAAATCAGTCTTCAGAGTTCACCTCTCCAAGTTTCTAAAATGATTGTTCTGAATCATGCGCATTAGGCTATTAAGCGAGAAGAGAGCAGTCTCCAACCCAATTTGTATAAACTTGTAGCTGTAAACTGCACTGATGGAAATCTACCCTTGAAATTACAGATTTTTGTAACCTTTTCCCCACCATATTCACTACACCTTTTTTTTTTCCTTCTTTACCCCCTTTTTGGCTCTAAATTGAGAAAGAAAGAAGAAAAGACGACATACAAAAATGAATTGAAGAGCCTCTAACCTAATCTAACTACGCAAAATCCCAAAGGGAGGAAAGAAAATTAACCCAACAGGGAAAGACTCAAAGACCCTTTCCCCTTAAATGGCCAACTATCCCAATCCATATTTTCCTGTTTCACCATCCTCGGTCAATCTTGAGACCTTCATGTACTTGGAACTTTTTACAGTCTTCTTCCCGTGGCTTTTCCCTCTAAAACAAATTCATACGAATTCTTAGATCACTTTTGGGACCCAAGAGAGCTGGATCTGTTTTTTGGTACGAAAGCTCCAGCGAATGTTAGATGGCAATCAATCTGAAGGTGACCGCAACCATATCTGCTTCAGCAATTCCAGAAAAGAGCCATCTGTTTTCATATAAACATGTTTAGGGGTATTTTCCTGAAGACTTCCAAATTCTCCCTTCAAGAGAGATGACCATGACAGTAACATCATCATGGTACTTCCGCCGATCACCTTGTGGGATATCCAACAAGTCATGGAAGTCCATACCTGTATACATCAAGGGAACAAATAAGTTAAACAATATCTAAATACAGAAAAGGATGCAAAAGTAGAAATGGCATTTGAATGAGTGAAAAAAAGTAACAGGCGACACATAACGAAGCATAAGAGTTCATCAAGGATGAAGTTGATTCACGGCACAGATAGCTATAGTACCAAGATCAACAGAATGCTGCTTTTTTAGAAAATGGTGATTTAGATGGTAAAAGCCTGTCTTCCCAATCAAAATATAACAGTACCGCACTTTTCATACACTCTTTTGACCACTCATTGAATTAAAGAACAGAAGCATCTTAACACTTTCAGTAAGTTTATACAGAAGTCAGATGCCTTCAAAGTCATTACTTCACAGCCAGTGCAAACTCTAGACTCACAACAGAAAATTGTAAATACACGGACAAACACAGTACGCTTGTATTATTACAAGTCACAAACATACCTGCTTTCTTGGCAGCTCGATTGAGAAGCTCCTCTATTAGATGTTGTGCTGGATCTCCATCTGGGAACCTCTCCATGAAATTCTCAACAAAAGAAACCACTTCCTGATTGCTGAAATACTGGTATAATCCATCCGAAGAGAGAACCAAAAATTGGTCCCTGGGGCCTAGTTTGTGGTGGCGAAGAGAAGGAATACAAGATACATACGGCGCATTACCAATGAACTCATTTCTGAACATCTCCAGAAGTGAATCATTAAACTTGGCCTGCAACAGGGCACATGTCAGATCTATAAAAGTAGTGGCTACTATCAGACCCTACATCAAGTGTTATATCTATATCCAGAACACAAGAGAGCATAATAAAAGGCCTTTTATGTGAGTAACCTGCCTATAAACAAAAGAATCATGTTGCACAGTTAGCAAGTACAACCACAACATACACTATAAACATCTGCATAAAAAAATGATGCTCAAAATTGTCAAAGCTCCCCCCCCCCCCTTTTTCTCTCTCTCCTCCCACACACACACAACTATGTTTTGATACTTGCTGGAAGAGGTTGAAGATAGAAGAAAAAAAGGGGGCTGAAACACATGGTACTAGACAGAAATATGACGAAAGCCTTATCTCCAATTCTGAAAAAGGAAAAAGAAATAAAACAGTTATTGCCACTACAATTTTCAGTTGTCTTTCCTGCTAGCAATTGCTACAGCCTACAAAAGGCTATCACAAAAAAAAAAAGGCACTAATTAGCTGAAGTAGAAACATCAAACATGACCAGTTAGAAAACCTCTAAACTACCACGAAACTCAGGATCAATCCCACGCTTGTAAGTAGCAACCAATGAGCAAACAGCATCACCACAGATTTTTTTAGTGTCACTTACGGTCAAAGGACTAGAAACACTTGGTTACAGCACTACACCTATACTAGGTGCAGTTCACTGATAGTTCATTTCCTCACTATTTAGACTAGCAGTTGCCATGAGATTGAATACAACTCTCAAATGTCAAAGAAAAAACAGCAGACACTGCCTCAATGAGGAAAACTTGAAGGATAGAAGAACAACAATATTGCTTCTAAATAGGTTCTTTCAGAGTTCTAAGAAAGCAAGGTCATCAAGGAATATGAAGAAGTCAGATTCATATTACATAGTGAAAAATGAAAGTATTGAATTTTACAATCATGAGGGACAAACCTCTTTGAGAAATCCAGCTCCAAAAGCACGAGTAACCTTCAAACGACCTTTTACTCTATCGTTAACAATGCAGTGGTTGTCATCTGGATGTTCTCTCTTGATTCTTGAAACCTCCTGAAAAAATTTGTGTAAAAATGAAATTCCACATATAGAAACTCTTTTACAAACAATAACCAAGTCAGCAGCAACAGTTAATTATATTATTGGGATTTGGGGCGTCCCGTAATTGTGCGAAAGAATCTTAAACTATCGTACGAACTGAAAGTGTGCATGCCTCTACTGGCAGACATCAGACTTTAGTCCCAGCTTTGAGCAGGAAATTTTCATGGCAAAACCTTCAAAGATCTTTGAGACAGACAATTTACCAGCATCACCTAAATCTCATGTCCAAGACTCCAAGGTAAACATATAAGTATATAACACAACTGCAAGGTTAAAAAAAAAAAAAAAAAGGTCTAAAGCTAGCCTCTAACCCATCAAGTCAGCATTTCTACTATCACAATGAAAAAAACCAAAAGTGAGCATACCAGAGGTGAGTAGTAGTAAAGCATAAGGAGGCTATCATATAGCTAGACCTACATTAGACTCTAAAAACTACCTAAATACCAAGGTATCCACCTCACCACCAAAACACCGACCACCAGAACGGATCTTCCTAAGAGTAGAGATTGGTCAAACAGCTATTATAATCCTCTGCTCGCTCACCCTGATATGCATTACACAAAAGTGCACTTTTTCCAATAGCTTCTTTAAGGTGTTTGAACAGCATATGACAATACACTCAGAAAACAGAGTTCTTTCATCATGACATAAAGACTAACTTCATGCCTCAATAGAAGCCAGAGAAGTATGAATAATACAGCAAAACACTACACCAAAATCCTTACGCATATTGTTGTAATCTCGTCAAAGACATTCTAGGAACAATACCGCAGTATAGATGCCTGGCTCAGGTACTGAGACCCTAAGCTGAGCACTGGAATCCAGAAAAGAGCTACCTTATAGAACCTCGCAGTATAATTAAGGGAGCTTGCTACCACAGCAACAACCAGAAAATATGTGGACATGCTGCACTCTGTAGAGACTATAAAACAAAACCAGATAATTCATGCTTTGCTCAAACCTCATTAAGAGGGCCAACACAACATTGCAGACTTTATGACAAATTAACATGATGGTCATACTTGAGAATAAAAATCGAAAAAGAAAAGAGACGGACACACAATTTAGCTAGCCTCAAAAATTGATTTGAAATCCATGCTCCCTCTACATCAGCCAGAAGTCTTTTGAGGGAGTTTCCTACACTGAGTTTCACTTATGCACGGATCCATACATGCTAAACCTTTTGGGAAAACACAACTGCCACAGTAAATTTAATCCCCAAAGGGAAGGAGAAAACATGATGTTTATAGGCTTATAGCACAAAGAGCCTCAGAAAAGCAAGGCATTGAGATGAAACACGTTTTCCTAAACAAGCTCAGAGACACATGCGGCATGCGTATTCCACCACCTTAACCCTTAAGTTTGAATTTTCCACAAATGTCTTCCAGGTAAATGGAACTTCTGTGCTATTGCCCAACACAAACACCACATAACTTAAGACACCAGTAGACATTCCCTTCACAAGTATGAACGTGACATATTTCTTGATCGATAACACGTGGCCAGGACCATATTTACCAGAATTCAAATTTTCAGAAACACTCTTTTAGGTGCACTATTAGGAAATGTTCAATAAGATGAAATTGTAAATTCTAATTATTCCTTTAAAACACACGTATTTAATGGCATTACAGACTTCAGTCCTTCAGTTCGTCAATGAACCTCCAACTATATTGCAATCCGTTCTGTGTTTAACCTTGAACATCATAACCACTCTTCTAATCTTTATATATTAACTCTGACTCTGCTTCTTCAGACAAGTTCTATACAAGACTTATCTGTCTGTGCCAGTGTTTTAGATGTCTGGGAAAAGCACCTTTTTTTTCAAGATTAGTGTCCCTTCACAATGGCAGCAATTGTATGAGAGTATTTGTGTGAACATCAAAGTTGAGTAAAATGGTGTCATAGATGGAAAGTGCACAAATAGTTTGGGACATCCTAAATTCAAAAACGAATACCCATTTTCTAATACACATTGCCTCCAACAAAACTCGTGCTGCATATAACAAGAAATTCGCTAAAAATCCCAGAGTAAAGCTCGGCTTTTTATAACTAGAATTCCCGCACATGGTCTAAAACAACCTTCCATCACCAATAATTCTACAATATTTGGTGGTTGATGGACTTTTGATAATTCAAGAACCGCACACGCAAGTGTGCCAACCATTCAAGTCACTCAGACTCAAGCTGATGAAGGATAATTCCCATGGTATCCTGCAGATACCACATAATGATTCCTAGCCACAGCCTTATGTATCCTTTCCCAGGGGCTTCCTATTAATCAAGAATGTAACTGCAGAAGTTAAATATCCACTGTCAAGTAAACAAAGATTGATGACAAAGTGATGTGTACAAGACTCTCCTCTAATATCTCCCTCAGAAGAAGAAAAACTAGCCTTTAACTACTCTTTTCCCATTATCACTGCCAGTGAGAAGCACCAACAGCCTACAGCCACCCATCTGGCACTTGCCACTTGCCACAGGCTTCTCTCAATACACTTTTGGCAGTCAAGTTTCCTTCACTGTGCCCGGTTTTGCTTGCTGATTCGGATCCCCTCACCGTGACTACTTCTAAGATTCTTCCCTTATGGAGAACAAGATAGTTAGAACCAACAACCAAGTCAGGGTGCTCTTGAACTTACACTCTTCATTTAAGCCTTCTTCTTCTCTGACTTGCTTACTGGCACAGGTTTGGCCTCTTTGTGACACCTCTGCTTTTGTGGTGTCTATCTGCTACCTTGGATTTTGGCACAATTAGGTTGTTCTTAGAATGTGAGTTAGTTCCTGGCTGGGAGATCTACTGAGACTGCTTGATGGTTATGGGTATGGTTCAGTGAGTGTTGACAGTTGTTTGAGAAACGTTCAGTGCTTTTCGGCTACTGATGGACTCCTCGGCTCCTCCATTGGTGCCGCCAGAGAGGTAACAATCAAAGTGAATTTGGCTCTTGCTTGAATTGCAATAGTTCTTTGAAAAGTAATTAAAAGCCGATACGATTAACAACACATCAGGGAAGTAGATTAGCCTGCAGTATCAAAGGCTCATCAGGAGTTCAAAGATGTAACCTAAAGATGTAGTGTGTGTGTTGATATCTTAGGCGTTGGAAGTTTCAGCTTATAGGTGTTTAAAGCCTAAGCTCGATAAGTTTCGATAAGTTTCGGAATTCGGCTCTAGTTGGTTCTATTAGTATAATGAGCTTCAGCTTCTTTCCATTGAAATAGAATGGACTACTAGTTCCAATAATCAACCAAAGAAAAAGTGGGAGAGGGATAAAGAAGAGAGGAACCATAGACAAATACATTGTAAATGGTAACCAAACAACAAGTGAGCCTAAAATAGAAATATCAAGAGAAAATGAACCCCGCATATTACCAATTAATGATTAATATGATATCTGCATATTACCATAAACATGTAGAAGAAAATGTAATGCACTGCTTGCTACAATAAATTGCAAATATAGAGAGCCACAAGACAAAGATATTTCCATTACATAGTAAATTTAATTCAACGGACCTAGAGTTTGAGTTTACTATGCTAAAGCCAGGATAGAATGCAAGCAAGGAGGACTAAATGTGGAAAGTATAGATTGAAAATACAGCTATTAGGATGCGTCATAAAGAGGGGAGCACCTAAAACATGAAGATAAACAGCACAGTGACACTCATATATTAGTCCTAATTAAGCCTCCTAGAGCAGAAACACCACCAACATTCTGTTATTTTATAATTAATAAGCGCCTCTTGTCACTCAATTAAAGACGGTTTCAATTTTCCAATGCCTGCCTGTATCCAAATCTTCTCACTCAAAAACCTCTTTATACAACCATCCCACACTATCTGCATAATGATAGAGGTAGACTAGGTAGTCCTATAATGTGCAAAGCCATTCCTGCTACTGATTATTACAAGAGTTTGACCTATGAAGAGAACAAACAACCCTAGCTAAAATTAACTTAGTAGTAACAACTAAGTTTTATCGACAGCTTTCTAACTCACAACATAAGGCTAACAGCAGAGATCATCATTGAAGACATCACCATTGAGCATGCAGGCATTTCAATTAGCTACCATTTATGTACGTATAAAACTAGAAAGCAAAAATTGGAGAGCCTTACTTCTTTGATGCTTGTACTATGATCGGTCGATAGCTGCAATGCATTCAGCTTCATCGATTGTGAAGGACATTCATGAGCTACACCACTTGCCTTCTCACTGCTAGATGTGCATTCCTCGACAATGCCATCGGTGCTGGAGCTGCTTTCTGTCTTCTCCTTCAATCTAACATTAGAACAACTTTCTTCAGGCTCAAACTGCGCAACAATAGCACGACTATCACCCAAATTCATCACATATACATCCTCATCCCTCATCAGAACAGCCAACAAACATGAACCCATCAATGCAAGTTCGGGATACCGTTCAATAACCCTATCTGTCAAGTCCAAATACGCATTCTCCGTCTTCTCCAATGCCAGGCTTAACGCCTTCAAAACCAACTCATGATCAACAGGACCTGTCTTCTTCCTCCTCCCGCTAGTACACACTCTCCCCTCATCCTCCTCTTCAACCCTATTCTCAACGTCCACCTTATCCTTCTCCTCCACCCCTCCAAACCTCCATTGAAAAAACCCTCTACCATGTCCTCCTTCCTTACTCCTTATCAACCCTTGCTTCAATCTCGACAACAACAACGACCTCCTACTACCTGCCGTCCCTGCATTGCTAACACTCACCGCATCATCCACCGAGAACGCAAACCTATCCGACCCAGACAAATCCAACCCATCCTCCGTCTCATCCTCCGCCAAAAACTCCCACAATTTCCTCCTAACCTCCTTCTGTCCTCCACCCACATCCTCAAATGTCACCCTCTTCCCGGTCCCCCCACATCGATTCTCCTCCCTTTCCACCTCATTTACAATCTCTCCCTCTTCCACGGCCACGGCCACATTTGCATTACTATTACTACAAACATTACTACAACCATTACTCTGACTATCACCATGATGATGATTACTATCCTCATTATCCCAAAAGAGACCCTTGAGCTCATGAAACAAAGCACGGTACAAATGGCCCATCAAAAACTCCGGCGCATCCGGGCCATTAAACCCATCATAAATCCCAACAAACAACCACCCATGCTCCTCCGAAACAACCACATGTACCCTATCCTCCCCGGCCTTGCCCAACGCCCACTGCACATTACTCCCCTCCATCTCCCCCTCCCTCCTCATCACCTCCTCCCCAACACCCACACCCCCACCCCCACCCCC
>CAAKMY010038842.1:218-30035 GCA_901111285.1 Corrigiola litoralis
GAAAGTTGGAGTTGTTTGTTTAACCAAAATCATGGGAATTTATAATTAATGAGAATTTTCAATTCCTAAAAAATGGAGGAATTGACTTAGCTAGTCCCCCCTTAGTGATTGACAATTCTTATGGAATTTAATTCCTACATTGCAACCAAACAATTTTGGCTACTTCCCATGAATTTGTAATTTATTGAAAATAAAAATTCATGGGAATTATGAATTCCCACATGCAATCAAACAACCACTAAATCTTAGTAGTGTGTATGTCGAGATTCCCTAAGAAGTTCCTAACCCGTATTTTATTTATCAAATACTCTATTATTTGATAAATTTTAATAAATTCTAACTTGTTTTTTCTATATGCAACGAAATGACTACAGTACTTAGAAGAAAGATGTGAAATAAAACATAATGCCTGGTAATCTAGTACGAAGTACTCCATAGACAAATAGTCCATGCTAAGATTTGTGTATAGTGGGCTATTGCACTGCCTATTGGTTTTCAATTGTTCCAATATGGAAATCACAGTTAATACGAGTAGAATTTTTAGACGAAAATGTAGGATTTGTCAAAAAGAAGCCGCTAACTGCTTTTGCTGAACGGAAAAACATGTGACGTATATTCTAGCTGGGCCAATTTTGATGAATTTCCGCTCATATGAAAAGGACACCGAAAATACTGAGAGTGGACCAGTACAGTGGTGACCTTACTGGTTTGACCCTTAAATTTGCATCCACAGACACATTGCCACAAGATAACTAACTCTGCCTCAATTATGCGTCAAAACAAAGGGTAAGATAACCAAAGTAATCGTACATCATCAACTAGCTAAAAATAAAGGCTCGAAAAATATTAGCTGAATTTTATTATCTACTCCGAAGTACGGAGTCCTGAATACCGACACGTTTAGTCTCAAGTCTAATGTGTTTCTTGGACTAAAACTTCCAATGAAATGAAAAAACATTTACCATGGTCAAACTTTAATAAAAAACAGAAGGGTAAAGAGGAAACTTTTTTTACCGAGATGATTATCAATTAGGAGTAATATACAGGAAAACATTGGTATTGAGCTTTAATTACTAACTAAAGTAAAGTCCTCATTTGTCTAGGGACCACAAAAAATGAGTGTATAAGGGGAGAAATATTGACAAAGATGATTAGAAGAAAGAAACTAAACTAAAATACTAGTATGTGAATGTGGATAAGACCGAGGGGAGAAGAACAAAGAAATCATGAATTCAAGGAAAACGACATTCATTTAGAGAATAGGAAAGCAACAAATAGAAAGAGCTGTCATGTCTGTGGGAAGCGTGGTATCATCCCAGTGACTGAAATGGTCAAAATGAGTGGAACAACCTAGCCCTCATAATTGGATACCACTATTAATTTACACCTCCATGGTCCCCTAGTAACTCAAGGAGGGTGCTACCCCTTTCTGGCCTTCTTCCCTACACCTCATTCCAGTGACAAATACACTTCAACAACAATTTAACAATAGAAAAGCCTGGTAACAATTTACTGTAAGAGATAAAAGGCCACATTCATGTGACAAAAGGTCAAAAGCAATCTGCTTCTTCACAAAACTTAAAATTGGAGTCTATTTTTAACAAAAAAATATTAATCACAAGTTAAGATAAAATGGTCTACACTGAAAAGAAATATAACTTCTGTCCAAAAAATGATCACTCTAAAAAGATGCATTATAGTGGTCTAACCTTAATTTAAAATTAGGCGGTTTTATACGAAACTATTGTTTCTTCTTTGGACCCCACTAAAATAGTATCTACACCAGTCATAACAGATAAACAACAATGTTACAAGGCACAGAGAATTTTATCAGCAAACTGTATCACTGTACAAGTGCATATTGATAACGTAATAATGTCTATCTAATTCTACAAAAACAGGCTATAGTTCATGCTTTATGGTTAATCCCTGACTAAATGAGTAGAAACTAAAAAGCATTATGAACTACACCAGCCGAAAGAACTATTTTCTGCTTTCCTTTTCCACCCCATGCCTTGCTTTTTCTTTTTGGGTTGAAAATGTGCGTGGTGAAAAAATCAGTAGCAACAGAGATAGTAAACAGTTAAGCGCATGCCAAAACTTCTGGTGTATAAATTAGCCACCACTTTGCATAGAGAACTGAGGGACACGGCCCAATGGAATGACCAGATCTTTCAGAATCTCATACTCTTCAGAACTAATCTGAGCACCATTCAAGACCTACATAGGTAGCCAACAACTCAAATTAGGTGTATCTCTCGTTTCCAAAATAATAATAGTTGATAACAATAAAAATAAAATCCCGAGTAATGAATGTCGTCAACTATAGAGAGCTCTGAGTCACGAAAGATGATCATTACTTCAAACCACAGCAACAAATATGAACACAACTATTTTCAAAGACGAACATGTTCCCCCGCAATAGTCAGGAATTCTTGACGTAATCCAGCCGCTCCATGTTTTTTTTTTTCTAACTTTTTTTACAGGAAGATAAATCAATAGAAAGCACGACTGCATCAGAGGAGGGGGCTTCCTAGCTCCAAATAACAGAATGTCAATACTGTTGCATAAAAGCAACTGGGTAACCTTTGAAGCCCCCAGCACTATTAGGACGTAAAAGATGATTCGAAAAATACCTGACTCCAAAATTTCTAAATACACTCTTTAACATAGTTCCCGAACAGATGAACATTTTGGTCAACCAAAATACACCAATGCCAGAATAGAAAGCGACTCCACAACGGTTTACCCATTATACTACTGCCCAAAACCACCAAGCTAACTTGAGACCAATGAACCAGGAGATGCTCAATGTAATTACCCTCAGTCACCAGGCTTGGCTGTAGAGAATTCATCAGAGAACAAACTTAACTAGTGGTTTTAAGGATACTGAGCATGATAATCCTATCAACTAAACATAATCCTGTATCTAATACTGCGACTACTCAACTAAAGAGAGACACCACTTCTTCCCAGCTATGCGACTCAACCTTTGAATATATACATTCACACGAGGCAGGACACAAAAATGAAGCACTCCCTTAAAATGCAGGATGTGGCTGCTATGTACTGTTTTGGACAATCGACATAGGATCTATAAGGCTATAACATGATATATCAAACATAGGATCTATGTTCCTCTAATCTACATGATGCAAATCTCACCTGGGTCCAAAATCCAAACAATCCAAACAATCATTGAAGTAGCATCTATCTATTTAAATATCATAAAGAACAAGCAGGACTAAAGGTAATAATAGCACGCCAGATAGACAAATCTCAACTACTGATATCAAGCACTATTCAATACTAGAGGCTTTCTATTAAACTCCTGTACAATGAGTAAAACGCTAGAAGCCCACTGCCAGTTAACAGCTTAACAGTCCACCACAAAAACAGATGGAAGGAACAAAAGCGGGGGGGGGGGGGGGGGGGCGAAAAACCGAGTAGGCTAGGCAAGAGAGGGGGAGAAAGACGGTGGAGAGCGCAACAGTAGGGCGAAAAACAAGGGAGTAAAGAAAGTAACATTACAAATCACCGCCAATGGACAACACAAGCACAAAGCAAAGGTTCCAGAAAAGCTAGAGCAAACCCCAGTATATTGACAGAAAGGGATTAAATAAAAAAAAAATGAAGAGATGAGTTGCGTAAACAAATTAATAACATCACCAGCAAAATTTGAACCCCCCACAACCCTCTAAGCCTGTTGAATGAAAGTGTTAGCACAAATCACTTCAATCAATGTAACATAGGCCTATCTATAACTATGTAGATTTCATCATCACCTCCACTCTTGGCTCCTGCCAGCAGGTTGGGAAAGACAAGAATAAAAGATGTACCAGTATTCATTTTGAGACTGTAAATAAGCTACTTTGGCTCTTGGCCAGCCTAATGCTAGCGATTGAGTGCTGGTAGCGTGAGACATTTGATCTATCCTACGTAGGAACCATTAGAACTTTCTTGAAATCGGAAAAAATCACCGTTAACTAAGTGTCAAACTAGAATCAAATTCTCCTTTGGAAGTGCTAAAGGTGAATTTTAACTAATTTTTTTTTTTTAACCAAGTGTATCTAAAAGCCATTCACAAACAATAAAAAACGGAAATCTCACCTTGGGAATCAAGATCCTCCTGCTTGTCAAGTGTGGAGTTAGTGTAGGGATCCTACAGACAGAGAGGGCATCAATGAAGAGAAGAACAATCACTTGCCATTGCTTCATCCTAAAAGGAGGCAGTGCGTCCATAAAAGATAATGTATCCAGCAAGTAGCCCTGCATACATTTAAGCATTTTAGAGATGCACCAATCTTTAAAAGTGCTATAATTAAATAGAAAGGATATTTTTTCAACCGGGGGGGGGGGGGGGGGGAGTGTTTACCATGTCAAAAATCATGCAGATGGGTTAGAATATCTGTTTCTTCGAATCAGTTAACATGAATAAACTATAAGAACAATAAGCAAACAAAGAAACTAGTTTCTGGTTTTCTGCTTACTGAACGCCAAACAATAAGTCGGGAAGAATACTTCAACCACCAAACAAAACACAGCTGAGAGCTCACAGGCAGCATAATTATGAGTTATAAAAAGTAAATCCTATTAAATCTTTCTGGCAACTCAAACCATCACTCAGGCTAGAACTAACAGCAGCCAATCACTCAATAGCAATAAGGCAATAAGCACTGGTGAAACCCAGGGTGGATCCTGAAGGTGTCAGGCTTATCCACCAACAACCTCCCCCCCCCCTCACCCAAAAAGAAAATTACAACAATCAGCATGAGTAATATGAACCAGAACAACCAAAACAATCACTGATCAACAGTCGAGCGTAATTTCACCTCATGTAACAAAAATCAAGATTATGCATGTGAATAAACAACCTACAAAAGTTTTTTACATATGTAGGCAGAATAACTCCAAGCTTTCTAGGAGGGCAATAGTAGCAATCATAAAAAATTTGGGCATGACATGTTGTAAGCAACTATAATAATAAAAAAATGCTTATCGCATATTGATAGCCACAGGACCATGACCTAAGGAACCAATAATTCAGCATTTTCAGTATTTCACAGTATGAATGAGCATGAACTGCATGCGCATACAGCTCTCTTTGTAAAAATGAAAAAACATATAGTTGCAGTCAATATCAATACCAGTCCTTGCTCCAGAGTAGATATTGGTGTAGGCAGTTTAAGATCAGCCACCAAACCAGGCAGAGCTCGGGCAAGACAACCAGCTAGAGTTTGTTTGATTTCTGGAGAACGACCATCAGGAAGCACAACTTTGCTTGGGTATTCTCTTCCATTAATCGACATATACTCTTCATGAAAGCTGTTATCTCTTCCATATATATAGGCCAGTGAGGAGGATGTCATCCAAGAAAAGAGTGTATTCCACATCATGGCAAAATGAGACAACTGAAAAACATTTGAAATTTGTTGATGGAGCATATAAAAATGAAGTAAAATGCTGCTCACAGAAGTAAAAATTACAAAAACCTACGGTCAGGCTGAATCCATCTGGAGGGGCATCAAACCATGACTTATCAGAATCAAAGTCATCGTCAGATTTCAGGTTGTCAGGCTTCTTAGGCCACTTTACAGTATCGGTCTCCTCCATCACATCAATTTCAAGAGGTTGATCCTTTTCAACTGCTGCGTCTGACTGTGGCAGCACTACAATCCCAGCCTCGGATACTGTGGCCAAATTGCATAAGAGCATGATTACAATGGTATTCCAGAACATAGTAAAAGTTTCCAAATCAAAAGAACCTACAGATTATACCAGCATACCAGCATCAGTAGCATCCGATTTTCCAGATGCAACAGCCTCTGCTGCCTGGCTTAATGCCATTGCACAAGCCTCAGCTGACACAAACCGTTGTGAATCCTCGTTATCCTCTAGCCCTTTGCTTCCAGATGTATGAGACCCTTCGTTTGTATTTCTAAATTCCTGAAATTCGCACAGATTTCCACCAGCAACACCATTAAGTTTCTCATCAGCCCACGTGACGGAATGCACAGCTTTTCTCTCCCCTGAAGTTCTCAATGAAGACTTGGCTGTGGTTTTACTAGAGTGAACTTCTCGCTCAGTATGGGACTCGTCTTCTACATGCCTGGCACTAGAACTGGCATCGTTCTGACTTGGACTGAAATGATCTTTGGTGAAGCTTGCATTTTCAGTAATGGTACTTCCAGTCCCATTGATTGTTGAAGCCATAGAACTTTTAGGACTAACCAACATTTCGAACTGATTCTGTGCATCACCAAGGCCAAGTTTCTTTGAGAAATCTTGAGCAACCTGATCCGGGTCAGATATAAGTTGATTCGGAGGCAATTTGGATACACTGTATTCATCTTCGGCAATTATTGTACTCATAAAGTCCATAATGCCAAACACGGAATCATTTCCGTTCTTTGAGCCAGACCCTTTTGGTTTGGAAGCTGTTGTATATTCAAGCTTATTTCAGTTCAAAAAATACATACTTGCCCAATGTAAGCATAATGAAAGAGCAAGTTTAAATCAACTATGCTAGTTAGAAACAAAAACAACACGCATAGTCGAGCCAAAATGTAACTCATTGTTACCATCTTTTGCTCCAGAATGCACAGGCTTGGGCGTACGATCCGACTTCTTAGGAACGGCAAATTCGTTGTTGATTATGATGGTACTCGTGAAGTTCACCTCAGGTTCCACTTTTCTGGGATGGCCATGTTTGGAAGATTTATCTTTCTTATAACCCTCACTAGAACCGGCTACTTCCTCATACGGCATAACAGCAACCTTAAAGTCAACCTCATTCTGAAACACATCTTTTTGCTTACTCGATTTCGCCTTACCTAGCTCCAATCCTGTAATGTACTACCTTTCAGTAAACACACAAACACAAAAAAAACTACCAATGCACTATTATATACTCCGTAACTCATATCTTAATCATATCAAAACTACAAACACACAAAAAATCATAATGATCACGAAGTTATATACTCATATTTTACTCACATTAAAACTTGAGCATAACCCAAATGCAAAGTGCACCACAACAAATATCAAACACATTCGCGCAAAAAGCTAGGAGTGCCATAAACATATATGTGATGATCAAAAGTTCAGTTATCATAAGAATTATCAATACAACAACCATGATCGAAACTCCAAACATCTAGACAACCAACACCATACCCTTAACCTCACCTTCTTTCACATTCTTCGACCTACGATCACGCTTTGGAACATACCCTTCAATGGCATTAGTCTCCCCCATCCACTCCTCCCCTCTAACCTCCCCACCTCTCACACCCTCCTTCTCCTTAATCACCAACTTCGCCCTCGCCTCCTCCTCATCCTCACCCTCACCCTCCACATTCTCAAACAAGCTCAAAATCTCATTAACCTTCGCCACATTCAACGTCGAGCACCGTTCCTCCTGCAAACTCCCAGCAAAGGCCCTACTACTGATCAAACAACCACTGCCACAATACATATAAGTCTCATTCAGATCATACACCTTGTGCTCCTTAAGCGAAACGCGGTAATGCCCCTTCTTAGGGGGCTCAGGGGGCAGTGAATTCGGGCACAACGGGTACCCGCAGTGGCCCGAAATCGACCGCTCCGTAACAACGTCATTGTAATCACTCCTACACATTAAGGAACCAGCTGCAAATAAATGGTTATCATCTTTAATCCCATCAAGCAAAGCTAGTTGTATCTTGTGCACTGCTTCTGATACTGTTGTTGTCATTACTCTATCTTTCGCCATTAATTCAATCCAATTTTTCGACTTTTCGCAACTTTACGGTGGTAATTCAATTGGGTTTAGCTCAAATAGCAATAAAACCCCTTAAAATTTCAAAATCAAATGTAGAAAAACTAGGGTTTTGCAACTTTTTGACAGTCGATAATTCAATTAAATTTCTTGGGGTTGAGCAATAATTAGGTGTTAATTGAATTGGGTTTAGCTTAAATAACAAGAAAGACACTCAAAAAGTTAAAATTGAACAATATAAGGAAAAACTAGGGTTTTGCAACTTCTATATAACTCGATGATTCAATTAAGTTTCTTGGGGTTTTGCAATATTTTGGTGTTAATTGAATTGGGTTTAGTTCAGATTAAAAAAAACCTGAAAGAATTAACCTGTGAATTGGTGCAAAAGAAGGAAATTAGGGTTTTGTAATTTTTTTTGTAAGTCAATATTTTCTGATTAACCTGAAAGAATTAACCTGTGAATGATATATTTGAAGCTGGGTTAGTTTAAAAAATAATAGAAAAACAAAAGAAAATGGCAAGTTAAAAAAAAAGGGATTTTTTTGATTTTTTTGCACTCTATGAACTTTTCTTCGAAGATTACAAATGGCGCTTTTTTATGAGTTCGTGAAGAAGTAAAAGGGTATTGAGTTGGTTTTATAGGAGATTGACCAACATTTGGACCAATATCTATTGCATACACCTGAGAGTATGTATCTCAAGTTTATTTGTATGTACTTTTATGTATTTTTTAACAAAAGAAAAATTTAAAGTAAATAAAAATACCCAAATTTAAACATGGGAGTAGGTACTCTCAGGTGTACCTAATAATTTACCCATTTAGACTGGCTTTGCCTCACTCACAAGCCTATTATCTTTGTCCCATTGATTTCATTTTTTATTTTATATTACGTAGAATTAAAACAGGGATATTCTCTAGAATGTCCATAAAGGTCAAAATGTCTTGTGCTTTTTTTTTTTTTTTAAAGAAGCTCGAATTTCCCTGAGGTCTATTTTCAGACCTAGATGCCGGTTTGTGCTTTTGACCCATTAATAAGAAAATGTTTATTGGACCGGTTCGGAATCACCAAATATATGTCAGTTCGAATGATTGGGACTAGGGAGGATACATGATGGCGTTTCACTTGGTCACGATTCAAATCTTTGGTTTCCTTTTTATAGTTTTGCTGTGAATTTTATTTGTTCCATATTTTGATTAACGAGTATTACAATCATTTATTTTAATCAACAAGATCCAAAATATAATCAATGTCCATAATTAAAATTTGTTTCCATATACGTCAAACATACAAGTAATATACATCAAATATAAAAAAAAGAAAGATATAATTAATGTCTGTAAAAGTTAATAGAGACATTCAATTAGTTTGGGGTCAATGATATCGAGCATCTCTTTACTTCATGAACGACCTTTAATTTTGTTTCTCATATCTTTGTTTTCGAAAAAAAAAGAAATCTTTGTTTAATTTCTTCTCCATGAATGTGCATCATCTTCATAGTTTGGTTGTCTTTATCTGCGTGTTTTTTCCTCCAACTTCATGCATCGACAAACTCAATTTATTTTGATTTATCCAAAAACATCGTAGAGTTAAGAAGTGAGGACGGCATCTAAACAATGACTGAATGCTTGGTTGTTATTATGTCTAAAAAAATTTAATCACTCCTCCCATTAAAATTACTGCAGAGTCAGTTTGTGTATGCTCAGCCGATTGTACTAAGGAAAGTTCGGCAACAGGGCAAGAGGCGTTTTCTTGTCTCCCATTAAAATTACGTTAGATATGAGACCAAGACATGCAACAGGGCAAGATGCGTTTTCTTGTCTTGGCAAAGAAGCCTCCATGGAGGCATGGATAGTGTCTTCTGAGCATGACTATCCTGTCTCCATGGATAGTGTTTATCCTGCCAAAAAGAGTTGCCAAATACATACCGCAAAATCAAAGGAAAACAGACAGATGATATCTTGAACCAACAAAGCCAAATCCACCAATTTACATGTGAAAGTTTCTGTCCTTTCAAGGATGAGCATTCTATCAGGCTCACCACAGAACCATATTGATTACTGACCGCTAATAACTTAACTGACAAGGAGGACCGAGACCAGTAAACATTTTTAAGCTACGCACCTATCTAGTACACGCACCAACTGGCCACAAAATTGAACTTACTGGACAGAATGGATAGATCTGCCGACGCCAACCATCTACCTATCTCTTACGCTTATGCAAGCTGCTGCTAGCACCTGGGCGAGACTTCCCAAATGACGCAGACTTCATCTTCCTTTTACGCCTGTCATCCTCGCTATCAGAATCATCTCCTCTCTCTCGGTCTGCATTGCTTGCTTCTCTCTCCAGCTCTTCCCAAGTCTTACCCTGCTCTTCTTCCGACTCCTCTTCTTCCTCTTCCTCCTCATCCTCATCTGACTCCACCAAGGACTCGCTATCTGAGTCTTCATCCTCAGACTCTGACTCTGCCTCCGAATCATCCGGCACAAATCCTACATCAGAATTCTGTGAATTGTCACTTTCAGAATCACTTGCATCCATGTTCAAGAATTCCCATCCTCCATCTTCAATGAACTTCTTCGGGTCATCAGTTATGGTCTTAAGAATAGCACGCCAATGCAGATTCAATCTGCTCTCATAATACTTTATATCGGTGGTATCCAGCCATTCTTTGATGCTTTCTAGAGAAGTAGTGGGTATGGAATCAATTCGGAACACATCTTTCTTGAAATCCTTGAATATGATTGTCATATCAAAATTCTTCTGCCCAAAGCCAACTCTCTCCAAGTTTACTATCTCAATCTCACTCAGACTGATCACAAGGAAAGGTGTCTCAATCAGCTCAACGAGACAGCTTGAAGTAGGAACAATGAAAGCAGAAGCTTTATAAGGTACACCATGGAAACCAAGCTCCCTCAGAGGCATATCGAACTCCAGATCAAGGTCCTTAAACTGTGGCATTCCCCAGAGTTCATTCACCCGGGTGACAAAATTTTGGAAATCCATGTTGATTTTGTTCTTTCTATCTCTTTCACGCTGCTCCTCCTCGATCTCATCTGGATCATAGGCAGATCTTCTCCCACCTCCCAGGGTTTGGACCACTTCCATCACCTCAACATAAAACTGGACATCCTTCGTTTTCTTGTTCCCTACCATTATGTGATTGTGAAGGTGGAAATGGAGAAGAGTAATCATCTCATTTTCTGCAGGCTGGAAGAAGGCATGCTTGATGTTTGCAAACATAACATCAACACGCTCATCAGGCCTAGAGGTAGAATACCGGAGCCCATTAACATGAGCTTCCAAAGTACCAGGTAGCTTTCTCCCTCGGCCACCAAAGACAGGGCGAATCCAAAGGTCTTGCAACCTTATCGGTCTAGATCTGTTCATAGCAACCTGAAGTTTCTCCTGAGTAACTAAGGTTGCCCTCTCAGCCCTCTCAGACTCCCTTGCAGTAACCTGGCGCTTTAGTGTCTTAATCTGTGCAACCACATCATTCACATGCCTACTATCTTTGGACCGAAAGGACACTTCCTTGACATATATAGACCCCTGGTTCTTTAGAGAATTGGCATCATGGGGACTAAATGCTGTGCCTGGAACATTGAAGATTACCCTGACATAAGAATTGCGATTGGTATCTGCCTGGCTACTAATAGTCTTCACCATAGCAATGTGGAAAGGAACCATGCTTCCATAGATTGGCAGTAGAATAGCCTCATTCTTCTGATCAACCTGGATCATCATCTCGCCCCTTGGAGGTGGGAGATCATTCACATTCTTGTATGCAACCAACTCAGAAGAAGATCGAGCCGATGAACGGCTATCTCCAGATGCAGCATCACCACCAGCAAGCCGACGAGCAGTTTCCTCGTTCTTTTGACGGGCCAGTTCTGCTTGATGCTGCCTCCTAAGCTCTTCTCTATTAATTTCTCCATGATCCGATCTAAGAGTAGTCTTTGATGGTAAGGCTTCAATCCCATTAGACTCGGCCTTTCTCTGTGGACAAAGAAAAAAAACAAATACCACAAAGAAGCAGATAAAGATCAGCAAAAAAAGCGGAGGTGATACCATGAAACTATAACCATTTGAAATGAAACTATAACCAGCAGCAGGTAATTAAACAAGTGTTTAATCCAATAAAACACACCAACCAAAGAAATCTATAACGAAGCAATAATTGACCATCAAGGCAATATTTCTAGACAGAAGCCTTGGCACCTTGCACTATCTCATTAATCTAAAAAGAAGCATAAATAAATGATTATATCCCCTAAAGATCATAATCACAGGAAAGGTACGAAGCACAATATGTTTCACAAACACAGCCAAATTCTTCTGTCAGCAGTCAGTAGCAGCAAAAGAAATTGATAGGGAAGTGGAAACCAAAAATGCAGCCATTCATAACCATCTTCCAGCAATAATGTCCAGCCTACAAAACAACTTCGCACTGTACATAATTTTGAATCACATATCGAAGGACAAACAGGTACAACAAGACACATGGAAGCCAAATCAAACATCACATACTATTCAGGAATAACAGTAGCCAAACACAAGTCTAAGGTTCAAGAGCCTCATTCTGTCAATCGACTTCCCAGAAAATGTTCCTAAATAGAAATTTACTAAGCAACAATATTCTTGAAAAGAGAACAAGATTTATAAACTCTATATGAATAAGGCTGAGATTACACAGCATATATAATATGGACTCCTCCACATATATATGTAGAGTTTATCACTCTAACAAACAGTCATATTCAATGAAGCGATAATCATATGTCATTTCTTGACTTCTTCCCTATCGACAGGTAAATTACTGGAAAATAGTTGCTCTGTATGAGCTACATACAATTAAGTACACCTCCTTAAAACCACATCATTGCTTTGACCGTAAAAGCTCATGCTACTCATCCACTACATTGATTAAAACCTCCTCATCTAAAGACTTCAACAACAAAATCGCTTTCAACAACACCAAAGAAATCAACAAACAAGAGTAAAAAATTACGAATCATGAAATCAAGTTCATAATTAAGCAGGAAACATACGAAAATTGATCATGCTAGTCACCAATTACATTGATCAGCAGTTCCTCACCTAAGCATGTGAACAATTACTCATAAATGCAGTAAATCACAATGTTCAAAAACCAACAAGTTCGACAAAAGTAAGCATAAGCTAAGATTCATGTTAACCACGAAACAGGCAAACAATAAGAAAATTAAACAAGTGAAGCAAAGTTAGCGACCATCACCTTAGGCACAACCTCCTCTTCGTCATCTTCGTTAAACGAATAAGCAACATCCTTAACCGCCTTAGAGCACATACCCGTAGCATTCTCGGCTCCCCTCTCCCCAACAATAACAGTATCCGCAATCAACAACGCAAAGTTCCGACTCTTGGGATTACCCGTCTGAGTCTGCAAGTTCTGAAACCCAAGCGAGATATTAAACACCATCCCAGGCTTCAACACCCTCTCATTCTTCGCATTCAACGTCAACCCCGACTCACGAAACTCCAGCCCAATCCCCGTCCCAGCACTCTTAGTCAAATTCCCAACAAACTCCGGCGCATCCTTCTCAACAACCCCTAACGCCGCCAAGTAAACCGCACTCCCTTTACTCCCGGGCTTCACCGCCGCAATGGCAGCCTCATGCGCCCTCAGAAGCACCTCATACGCCTTACTCTGCACCGCAATGGCATCAATCAAGTAAGTCCTAGCCACATTGGCGCAATAACTATTATACCTCGAACCCACAGCGATAATAATCACACTCCCACTCTCATAATACAGAAAATCCTCATTACTCGACGCGCTCGGCCTAAGATCAAACTGCCCACCACTCTGAAAAATCGGGGGGTAACAAATATCGACATTCTCCGCCTTCAACTTCACCTTCGCCTTACTGGGCTCCAATATAACCTTCTCAGTATCATCCATCAACTTCGAATGCGGCACCTTCTTCTCCTCATCAATCACCTTCTCCATCATCGGCACAACATAATTCCTCATCACAGACGCCGTCAAAAAAGCCGCCTTCTTCACATTCACCATCTCCCCAGCATCCTTAACCGCGAACAAATCCGACAACCCGTTCGTCACATCACTCAGCCTCAACCCGCTCTTCTTCAGCTTCTCGCTCCACGCCTCCAACAACCCGCCTTCCGGCACCTCTTTTGCCAAATACCCCACCACCGCCCCCTCTTCCTTCGCTAAATTCTTAATAATCGCCTCCATTTGGGTCGTCCCGTCTTCGGACTTCGACTTAACATGCATAACAACCTCGGCATTGACGGCCTCCCTCGCCGAATCCTTCACCACACCCAACAACGACGCCTTCTTAGCCGAACACAGGAAATGAATCTGCTTTTTACTAAAAACCATGATCGTCTCCGGAAACTCGTACCCCAACAACCAAATATTCAGCGCAGACGACTTCAAGTACCGTAAATCCTCCGAAGCAGGCGGGGTCGCCACGGCTAAGGCGTCCGCATCCCCCCACAAGTCCGTCTTATTATCCTTCCAATTCAAATACAACGCCTTCAGCCGCTTCGAGAAGTTCTCCAGATTGATATGGTACGGGCCCGAACCCGGTGTCGACACCGCTGCTGTCGATGCCGCTGGCGCCACATGCGGCCGCTTCGAGGTTTCGGCTCCCGTCGCCGCGGGTCTTTTCCCATTCCCGTTCCTATCACCCATTTGTAAATTAGGGTTAGGGTTTGTAAAATTGGGGGAAAATGTGGGACTAATTGTAAAAATTGAGCTGGTTTTTTGGGGTTTGGTGATTAATCAAAGGTGGGTATTTCAGGAATTTGAGGAATTCGGTGAATTTGATGAAATTGATTTAATTAGGGTTAGGGTTTGGAGTGAGGAACTGGAAGAAATTGAAAATGATTTAATTTGATTGAGAAATTGAGTGATTTTTTTTTGATGAGAAATGGGGAAATGTTAAGGTGAGACGGGTGTATATATAATCGTGGGAAATGGGGAAATTACGGAAATGCCCTTTTAAATGACGAGGGTGTCCTTTGGTGACGTGTGACGTGGGTGTGTCAGGGGGCATGTGGGTGGGTGGATAGGTAGGGGTATTTTGGTAATTTGAGAGAGGGGTAGTGAGGGAATTGGGGAGGATGGGGGGTATATGGGCGGGAGAAATTGGATGTATTGGCGGGAATTTTTAGGTATAAATGAATATGGGATGATATAAATGAATATTTGACGTGCATGAATAAAAATGTGAGAACAAGGTGTAGCTCATGTGGTTAGGGAGTTAAAGCTCGTGTATTCGTCATTTCCAATCTTGGTTATGGTTATTGTATATATGCGTGGGTTATGATTTTAGAGATTCATTTTTTTATTCATAAGAGGCTTGTCTCTCCACCGTAATTTTGAAAAAAAAAATTGTACTCTCTCTGATTAACTCAATTTCCCACATCTATTTTTTCGATACAATTTGAAATTTTACTTAATAAACTAATAAAAAGCATACTTAAATAAAAGTATTTGTAAATATAAATCTATTATTATATATTTATATATGTTCGGGTTAATTTGTGGGATATTAACAGTCAACATATGACCTCGAAAAGACGACAACCGTGGAAAAATATTTCTTATGATATTTAATTAGGATGGGTGGTGTGGGTATTACTTGGACATCGAGTTTTTTATAGAACAACGATTGTTTATTACTTGATCTAAACTTTTAAATGAATCTCAAATCATCAAAAGAACAGTCTAATTAGTTTATAGTAAAATATAGTCGCAAGTGAATTAAAGTTGTCGCATTTCAGTTATATTATAAACAAAAAAAAACATTTTTTAGACGATTTAAATTAGACGGTCTCATACAAGACTTTCTAATTGAACATATAGGTGATATTTTATAATATAGCATACTACTGAAATAAACTACCAATATCTTAATACAAAAATAATGGAAGTTACCCTAAAAAGAATATAATAGGAAGTCGAGCGTGTAACTGATTATAAATCTAAACATATGAATGCATTTTTGATATTATACTAAAAATAAAGCGGAAATTAATTTTCATGTTTTTTATATGTTACTAGAGATAAAAAAAAAAACAAATCCATTTTTCAAAAATTTAGTGAAAAGACATCACTCTCTCCTAATTTCCACCTTATTTTTTATATACATATAGATAATCAAATTACAATATGCAATAATAAAGACATAGATGATCCATATTGCTAAATGGTACTATTATAAAAGACTTATGATATTTTTTTTATGACATGTCTAACATCTTTGTGATAAAATAATAGCATAAAAGACGTTGATGGATGATACATGACCTTTTTTCAATTATGATTATTTATATGAAAATATGTCATGATAAATTTGTGTAAGTGAGAGTGTTTATTAAAAAAAGTAGAGTGCTAACAAGTAATCATGTCAAATTATAGTGACCATGGGATGACCCCTAATCTTTAATTACTTTTCAACCATGTAATTGGTTGTTCACTTGTCGATGAAAGTAAAACCTGAAAAACTAGGTTACTCATTGAGGAAAACGGTTACTCACTTACTTTCTTTGTCCCATCAGTTTTGTTCTAGTTTTTTTTCACGATCATCAAGGTGATACTTTGATAATCAATGACTAATAGTATGAAATTGGAGAAACTACAAAACTATAATTGTCGTATTTGTATTTTAAAGTAATTTTATTTGATTAAATTTTACTTTAAAAAAAATATATAATATGACTATGAGTAGTGTCGAAAACGGAATGAAATGAATATGTGGGAAGGGAGAGAGTATGTACCATTGTGCACCTAACCTTGTAGTTGAGTCCATGGAGTGTGATATAACATTATGGCTCAGTAATATACAAAAGTCCAGCACCATTTTTATATCCAAATTGGTAATTCAATTAAAGTTTTGGACCAGGCCTGGATAATATTATCTTGCTCTATGTTTTTTTTTTCTTTTTTTGGTATAAATTGTCTTGCTCAATGTTGAAAAATGAAATAGTGGCTGCTAGCTAAAGCAGGTATGAGAAACTAATTTTTCATATTCGTGGTGGGGAAGTTATGGGTATTTGTGGGGGCGTCCATCCTTCACAAGGGCATAACCATGATTTTTTTTTTTTGACAAAGGAAAAATAAAACGAAAATAGTACAATTTAGGTAGCAGAGGAGAAAGAGTAAGCTCCTATGTGCCTGCTCAACTTGTTGTCTCTCAACTTTCAAGATATAACAACAATCCATCCCTTCCGCTTGATCCTAAATGGAGTTGATATATACCGTATTACCGCATTACAGTATATATAATAGGTGGGCTAAACTGATATATATGCTCAAAAATCTCCATAACGGATATAAGGTACTATAACTATAACTCTATAAGAACATCACAACTCAAAAGTCAATGTCTTCATGACTTCTTCTTGTAGATTTCAGTCAATGCTTTAGCATCTTTTAGCATGCAACCTTGCTTCTTGAGTAACGATCAAAAATGATGCTACGCCAGTATATATGTTTGATGCTATTAACTATTAAGTACTTCTTATTACAGTAAGTATTACCACATCTCATAAGACGCAGTTCAGTCTGTTGTGTGATTACAAACAAATTACTATGTGTCCAAATCACATTACAAACTCTGAATGTTTCCAAATCACAATTTCATACAATATTTTCTATTTTCTAAATTTCATGCGCCCTTGTGATCAGTGACGTGCATACCATGGCATCAACAAATGGAACTTAAAAGATTGTAATTAATTTATGAAAATCATATACATCCTGCATATATATCCGAAATTTTAGTTTTTCTATTAATTCAGAATCTGCTACAAGGATTAAACATTTAAACACAATACAACTAGTTGCATAGTCACTTAATTTGTGAATTTTTACATAGAATATGGTTTTGTACATTTGTACATACAATTATTTCAAATGAATAGCGAATCAAATAGTCAATCCAACAAAAGAGTAGTATGTAACCAAGAGGTAGTTTTTGTAACCTATTAGTACTTGTCATTAACAACTCTGCAGTTCCTTCTAATCTCTCCTTGAGTTCCAGTCAGCACTTCGATGGTACCCATATGAACCATAGCCTTAGCGAACTTTGTACCCCAAACTTTACCTTGTTTGCCAAAATAACCAACCATACGTGCCGTAGCTGGCGTAGTCATAAGAGTCTGGTCGGAAGTAAGCACCCCTTGTTGACGTTGCAAATTACGGTAGTACACATTATCCATCTTAAATGGTGTAGAAAAATCAAGGGGAAATGCCGTGATTGGGTCAAGATTGCTGATATTAGTACCAGGATTAGGGCATATGGCCTTCAACACGTCGGCGAGCCAAGGGTCCAAGGAAGGGTCTTGTGGTTGAGTTGCATTGAAGAAGTAGAGCCTAGTGATGATTGGTAGACAATGTGTGACACCAAGGGAGTGAGACCCCGAGAGTACAACCATTTCTTTCAAGGAGAGACCTTTCTTAGCAAAGTTGTCTTGGAGCTGTTGTACATCAAAGAATGGCTTAGGAAGGTTCTTGTCAGGGTCAGCTTCCAGCGAGATTCTTCCATCCCTACGTCCTGATTGCACTTCATAGTCGATCCCTCCTAGTTTACAGGAACTGTCGCGGGCTGCAAAGGCCACGATGTCTGCACAAGAGACTGTTCCAGGGCACTGATCCTCAAGCTCTGCCTTGGCCTCATCAATCACCTCAAATCCTCTTAAGCTTGGGTTGTTTATCGCACTTTCTTTCTCCGCTGGATTCCCTGGTGTTGAGTCTAGCAGAACTGATCCATCACATCCCTGCAAACAATGCAATACATGATTAGACTCATATGAATAATCCTATTAAGTCATATATATATTGATAGATTTTTTATCCGAAGTCTTGATTATCTACCCAACTTAATGGAAACTTTTTGTTGCATATATTATGGAAACTATTGTTACGGGGTAGGGGAATATGAGGTTTTGAGACAACCACTAAGCCAATATCTCGACCCACATACTTTGAGATACTTATCTAAGATAACTCATATATTTTATCCACTTTTGGTCAAAATACATACTTAGATCATTTTCACTAGACTAGCTACTAGGTACGTTATACTCGCGTATAATATGGATAAGATTATTGTTGTAGTTACCCTGACAAAGCAATCATGAAAGTGCATCCGAACAAGACCAGCTCCTAATCCAGGATTTTGGGCAAGAGCTTTGTCTACGGCCTTCTTGACTATAGCCTCCGCGTTTGGGCATGTTTTACTATAGAAACCCACTCCGAGGCTGTATGAATAAGATGCTAAGGAAACTCCGGACATGGTCGACAACATAGCAAGAAAGAGGAGCAAGCTAAAAAATATTGAACTTTGCATGTTTGCTAACTAAGGGAGTGTGTGCTTTAAATTTCCTTTGATTATAGAGAAGTGGACAAATATACTTGGTAGATAGCTAGCAAATAGCAGTAGTAGACAAAAGGAGAACTTTTGGATTTTGCAAATGATGAAGATGTTGTGAAGAGAATAATTGTCAAGGTGTATATATATAGTTGATTGCACTTGAGTTGACTTTCAAAGCTTGTTAGCAAATCAGAAGCTAGAGCTGCAGCATGTATCTTGAGTGTACTGAAGGAAGTCTTGATTCAGTTCTAGCTTGATACCTTTGAATTGAACAATTCCGTGGGTGCTTCGCTGTTAACTAAAATAAAAGAGTCATACATATTTGAATAGTACTTTCAACTTTCTTTTGCTTCATTGTCGATCGATTTCCTTTCAAAGTATTCGGTATTTAGATTTGAAAATTTTACGCAGCACTCCATACATCATACATGTATTTGACAATTTATGAGTCTGACTTTTTCCTCAACTGGAGACTGTTTTATTAAAATGGATTACAGCTTATCTCTTCATGCAGGTAGATTGACTTTTAATGATTCAGTTTAGTGGTTCTATTAACTTTTAATCAAAACTTAAACATTTTCTATGCTAAACTTCCATTTGTGCTATAAATCACAGGTGGATGTATATGACAGTATGGGATAACATATGCGAATCCAAAAATTCATAAATTAGTAGAAGGCGGCAAAAAACAAAATGGTATTGCAATTTCTAAATTTTGGATTTGCTCCTATTATAAATTGGCTAGAAGCACCTTTACCTTATAAACTTATGGTAGCATATGAAGTTTACTTTCCTAGAAAGTTAGACTATGTATTTTACTTTCTTTTAATCTCATCTTTCCCTAGCACTTCATACAATTGAACCAAACAAGCGCTGCTATATCCACAAGTTGACTTGCTAAGCCTAAGAACTAGGACCTGGCTATCTGTTTGTGGGTTCTGACCTATTTTTGTGCTTTATCATAAAATGCAACGGGCTAAGGTCCATTGTAAACAAAAGACTTTGTTGACATAACTCATTGAGGAGGCCTCAAACCAGACAGGGGTTTACTCTGTATGCTTGCAATTTATATGCCCTTGTGGACATCACAAATATAGGTTCTCTCTTTTACCTCCTTGCATTTCTATATCCATCTCTTTTCCGGAAAATATATCCCATAAAAAAATCAAGAATTGTATACACTAGAGAAAGCTAGGGCCATGCAGTTTAGAAAATAAGGAGAATGTTTTATGTGGTCATAGAGTATAATCAGCATAGACTATAGTACATTGGGTGAAACTATATCTTTTGGCCAATATTACAACCAGTTCAACTGTTCAAGGCTTATTGTAACCTTGCAGAAATTTGAATGTCATGATCAGAAGACTGTATAGTCGGTATAGAAGTCCCTTGAATGGTCGACTAATGTAGTATCTAGTTATCTACCTTGCAACTCACTGACACTGAACAGTACTAATTCTCTAATATTGACTAAACTCGCTAATTATATAAGAAGTTCTTATCATCTAATTGTTATTCACTAAGAAATCAGTTTTTTTTTAATGGATTTAAGTGTATAGAAACACAATTCCTCTCACAAGTAAAATTCGTACTATACAACATAGGAAAAACACAGAACAGACTGATTAACAAACTTACAGGCTTTAACATGCTTCTATTTGGTTCATACTCCATTATCGAAATTAGACAAGGTTCAAGCTAAAAGAACTTCTTAAGAATTTCCCTTATTGCTGCTAATACTCAGGTAAAACTTGGTTCAGTTTTGCAACCCAAGACAAGTCATAGATTAGTATACACCTAAAAGCACTAGCCAAGTCAAAGAACAAAACTGAGAGACAGGTAGATGTATTTAAGAAAAGTGTACTTACAACTAGAAAATTATCTGTCGAACTACAAATGCAGGAATGAAAGTTATTAGGGGTATCAAAAATGGCAAAAGAGTATTAAGTATTAACAGCTCATATGACTTCCTTCAGGCTTCAGCCACCCTTAATGATCTGCCGAGTCTCTCCTTGTCCTCTGGTTGGTGAATACCATTAATCCCTCACTAGCTTGCCTTAAATTTTACGATTTGAAATCCTCCTATGCTACTCCTAAGTTCAAACGGAATGTCACTCAAATCAAATATACGTCATTTCATTTCCATAGACCTGAGTAAATACACCACCTTGCATGTATAGTTACATAACAGGAACTAAATGATCGCTTTGGTTGTTGGGGCAACAGTTTGCTTTTAGTGACATCTAAATTCTTCCTTTATTTTCTTATAAGAGAAATTTTTTTATGTATAGTGAGATACAACAGTTACTTGCAAATTCAGAACTTATAGTACAATTGATAACCATGCATGTAAACAAGTTATGACATATATATGGTGCAAATTCACCACCTAGCATGTGTACATATAACTGGCATACTTTGGTTGCAGTGATGCTTCCCCTGTCCTATAACACATAGAAGCATTAAATCATCACATGTTCTACTGATTGTTGAGGCACTGTAATCTATTGATTTCCTTCTTTTTCAAAAAAGAACTATTTGTGAGCCATTTTGCAAAGTCAGAAATACAATTAGCTATCTATAACTTATAAGCAAGTAATCGCACCATAGAACTTCTTGTAACCATGATCGAACTAAATTTATTGATCAACTACTTACAAAGTTACATTGTTGCAAATAGGTTAAACAAATTAAAGAAGGTAAAGCTAAGATAGGACAATAACTATTGGAGGAATAGTGCATACTAGTAACTGACATAGGTTGTTTGCACTCTTGCAGTTGCAGTAATGATCCCCTGAACCAAAACAAAAGATTAAACAATCATCAAATGCTCTATGTGGCATTATCTTAAATCTCACCAGAATTATACTGTTTGGCCCTACAACATAATAAACCTTGCTGCAGAAATAGGTGTCCCTTTCAATTCTTACTAAGTACACTTGAGTCCTTAACACAAAGTAACTTAGCTGTACCAAAGTCCTATAAAGACAGGACCCCTGCCTTGCATACTTCTTGCACACTCTTAGCTTGCTTCATACTACTATTACTAAAGAAGAAAGAAAGAGCAAGGAATAATGGTTTCCAAGGCAATGCTAGTGGTTACAGTCCTTATGGTTGTAGGAGTGCCTTTGTTTGCTGAGGGGGCTAGAGAGCTGAAAGATGAGCCAGCACAAAAAGCAGCTGATGTGCACCCTGAAAACTTCTTTGGAGGGGTTGGTGTTGGTTCAGGATTTTTTCCAACCCCTGGAGGAGTTCCAGTCTTTGGTGCTGGGTCTGGTATTGGGGTAGGGCCAGACGGCTCGTCGTCGGTCAACTTCTGCTCCATCCCAGGGCTCGGCTGTGTCAGTGTCCAGCCTACCAACCCTGGTGGTGGTGCTAGTACTGGAAGTGGGAGCAGCACTCCTTTGCCCTTCCCTTGATAAAAAGGGTACCTCCCTGGCTACTAGGATTTGCTGTCTCAGACTGAAGTTGGTTTAATGTTGTGCTCAGTTTGTGGGTGTTTCTTTAGTGTGTTTGTGAGTCTTAACTAGGTAGTTAGTGGTTAGAAGAAGTAGTAGTGCAATATATGTACTATGTCTATGTAGCATGTTGGTGTCTTGGTGGTACACTCTTAGGATGATTTGGGTATGTACTCTTTCTTTACTGTAATGTGTGGTTTCTACCTAAAAAGACTGTATGTAGTGTGGTGTTCTAAAGCTATCAGTGGAATGTTCATTGTTCAATGTTTCTCTTCACGAATCTTGACTGTTGTCAGTTGAGAGCATTTCTCCATTTCCATTATGCTTCTTCCCTCTGTACTTACATGGAAAAGGTGTAATCCTTTCTTATAACAACAGACCAAAGGATATGTGATTTGCTCAGTTTTTTCTTTTTAACAAAGAACTGTAAAATGTCGAACAGTAAAAAGTTCCGCAATTCGAACTAGAACTTGCGTTGTTAGTGAAGTTCTGATGAGATGGACTGCATGGGAAGAACTGTGTGTATGGACTGCAATTGACATATAATTTCTCGATTTACTTGGTCTTTTTGCAAATAACTACAATGTCTTTCAAAGTTATTGCGAGTTTCACTAGTCAAGACAGTATGGACAAGAGCCATAGTGCCATACAGCATACTAGTACAGTGGACAAATTGTTATTGAGATCTTCCTTGGCACTTAAACAAGTTTCATTTCTCTATCAAACTGATAGCAAATACGGAGTACTTAGTTTTTCCTTGTGTTACTCAACTTCTTTGTCTCAATTTACTCAAAAATAAAAAAAAATAAAAATTCTTTGTCTCAATTGAAGCATAATGGAAATGGAGAAATGCTCACAACTGACAACAGTCAAGATTCAATTGAAACCCGATCAAAACCGATAATATTGAACCTGCACTCGACCAGAAAATGACCCGAAACCCTATAAACACCTAATTTATCCGACCTGTTATTGACCCAACCCAATAACGGGAGTATTTGGCAACTTGGCATGTATAGTTGATGAAATTCAAATAAAACACCATATAAGTTACCCGCCAAATTCCTTACACCAAACTAAACCCCACCTTATGACCACCCCAAAACCACCGATGACCACCTTGATAAACACCCTCCTAACAACAAAATGCAAAACCCTGTCGCATTTCCAACAAATCCACGCCCACCTCCTAACCACCGGCCTCTTCCCCCACTCTCTCTCCTCCCGCTTCAAACTCCTCGAACTCACCGCCTTCTCCGACCTCAATTACGCCACGCGCATCGCCAATTCCATCCCCCACCCCTTACGAAACGACTTCAACGCCCTCATCCGCGCCCACGCGCTGGGCCCCACCCCTCAGACCGCCCTCACCGTGCTCCTCACCATGTCACGCGCTCTGCAGAGGCCGGACGCGCTCACGTGCTCGTTTGTTTTAAAAGCGTGCGCGCGGGCGATGGCGAGAGTGGAGGTGGGGATGGTCCACGCGTGTGTTTTCCGAGGTGGGTTTGTGTTGGATTTGCGGTTGGGGACCACGTTGGTGGATTGTTATGCGAAAGTTGGGGAGTTCGGGTTTGCGCGTAAGGTGTTTGATGAAATGCTTGAGAGAGATGTGGCGACGTGGAACGCGTTGATTATTGGGTTGGCGAGTGGGGGGTTTCCCGGGGAGGGGTTGGGGTTGTTTTATAGGATGTGGGAGGTTGGGTTGGTGGCGAATGATGTTACCGTGCTTGGGGCGCTATCGGCTTGCGCGCAAATTGGGGCCGTGAGGGAAGGGGATAAGGTTTGGGGGTATGTTGAGAGGGAGGGGTTGGATGGGGAGGTTGCTGTTTGTAATGCGGTGATTGATATGTATTGTAAGTGCGGGTTTGTGGATAAGGCGTATGATGTGTTTCGGAGAATGAGGTGTGAGAGGAATGTTATTACGTGGAATTCGATGATCATGGGGTTTGCTATGCATGGGCATGGGGTGGAAGCGGTGGAGATGCTTGAGGAGATGGGTAGAGTTGGGGTACGGCCTGATCAGGTAACTTATCTCGCGGTGTTGTGTGCCTGCAACCATGCTGGTATGGTTGATGAGGGGTTTGAGCTGTTTAATTCGATGGAGAGGAAAGGGATTGCGCGTAATGTGAAGCATTATGGTACTGTGGTTGATCTTTTGGGGAGGGCGGGGAGGCTTAAGGAGGCCTATGATATCATAAATTCAATGCCTATTGTGCCTGATGTTGTTCTTTGGCAAACTTTGCTGGGTGCGTGTAAGACTTATGGAAATGTGGAGTTGGCTGAGGTTGCATCGCGTAAGCTTGTTGAGATGGGGTCAGGTAGCTGTGGTGATTTCGTGCTATTGTCGAATACCTACGCTACTCATCAGCGATGGAATGATGTAAGGAGGATTAGGGAGGTGATGAAGAATAGGGATGTGAAGAAGGTGCCTGGATTTAGTTACACGGAAGTGAATGGTGTTATCCACAAGTTTATCAATGGAGATCAGACCCACGCAAGTTGGCGAGAAATATATGCGAAGCTGGATGAGATCATGTTCAGGATAAAGGAGCATGGATATGTTCCTGGGACCAGTTTTGTATTACATGACATAGGAGAGGAGGATAAAGAGCATGTATTGTCCCATCATAGTGAGAAATTGGCTGTTGCATTTGCCTTGCTAAACACCAGCGAAGAAACACCAATTCAAGTAATCAAGAACCTTCGGATATGCGTGGATTGTCACACAGTAATTAAGCTCGTGTCCAAGATTTATAACCGTGAAATTATAATCCGGGACCGAGCTCGCTTCCATAGATTCAAGGAGGGAACTTGTTCTTGCAGGGATTACTGGTAAGATGGTGAAGGGAAAAGAGGAATCGATAAAGTGATGCTAAGTGGAGCCAATTTGGAGAAGTTCACTACAGCTGCTTAAATTTAAAGTCTGAGAACTATTTGCAAACGGCAGCCGAATCATTGTTGATTTTGTTGCACCTTCATTGACGCGGTTTGTTATACTTCTATCTGAGTTTTACGCATTGTACTTGGCGTAGGAGGTTTACTTTGCCAAGCTCTATGTGCCATCTAGTGAAGTAAGGTTTAATTCGGTCATCATCGATGGAGAATTACGCTTGAGTATGTGAAAGGCAATAATCATCAGCAATATGGGAGCGTACAACTCGTCTAGGTATCTATCAGCTCCTAATTTCTGAAAGCTTCGACTGATATACTGGTTTCAAAGTCAAATGGCTGAATAAATGGTCAAAATAATAAGTAATCCCGTCATGTTCAACGAGTAATACAGAATTGTACAAACGTAAGTAGACTGCAGAAGATTGGACACCTTCACCTACGAGATTCTTTTAGCATTTTACCTGAGCTAGAAAACTCATACAGCACTTTTTGTATGTGTGGAGCATTTACCCCAGTGTGTTGTATTTCCTAATAGTTTGTCTCCTGTGCCTTTTTCCTAGCATTGATGATGTATTCTACATATGTACTATGGGGTCTCTGATCTGATATATCAAATGAAGCGTCCAAACCAGATTACTAAATGTAGAGTCTTTGTGTTGAACCAGGTTTTCATATGTGATCAGAAATTATATAGTCGAGTGCAGATAAAACGTCATATAAGCTGTGGTGATTCAGAAGTTGATGGCAGTGAAGATGAGAGAGGTGGATTTTCTGGGCATCCGCTTTGTGAGTTTTGCGAGACACCATCCTATGATGATAATGAACTTTACCTCCACATGTCTACTGAACAATTAACTAGCCACATATGCAAGAGGTAGAACTAGTTTTACATTTGTAAAAAAGCTTTCCTCTTTTACTCCCAGTTTATGTGAATCTAAATGCGTCCTACATCCATCACTCGCAGGCAGCATACTTCTCGATATGAATACTACAGTGACTACGATAACTTGGAGGTTCGGTCTCTTATCACTTGTTTAGCTTATCCCAATTTTATTCTAAAATCTACTATTGTCCAATTGTTATTAGTCCAAGATGTTTTGAACAACAATATGCATATTTTTCGGAACCACTTCCGCGAGGCTCATTTTCTTTGCGAGGATAACACATGCCTTGAGAAGAAGTGCATTGTTTTTGAATCTGAAGCAGAAATGAAGGTCTCTTTATAAACTTTTTCCTTTTCCTTTTATGAAGCTTGCTTAATTTATTCTGTTGGCCTTTTCAAGACCTTTTGGGTAGGGTTGGGGGGGGGTCAAAGAAAATACTAGTAATTATTAATTATTTTAAAGTAAAAAAATCTGATATGAAGAAATTTGACGGAAAATCTAACGGTGTTAACTTGTAGGTCATCAAAAGTGGATTATACAGTGATCTCAGGTCACCAAAAAGATAATACAAAAATGTGAGAACACCAATTGTGAATTACGCCTAATATCAGGACACCATTTATGAAATTTTCTCAATCTAAATGACCTTTCTACTCAATGCTTGACTAAATTATTAGACAAAATGTTAACACAATCCGCTAATGACATTATTTGGTCTAACCCGTTAACCCAACCCATCAACCACTAACCAACCACTACCCGATGAAATAGTTCGACTTGTACCCGATGAAATGTTAGCACTAATTGTGAATTAGGCCTACTCGATGAAGCCCACGTAAAGCAGCCCAACAAGGTGGTAAACCAAGAGACAGTAAGCCTAACCAAAAAGTGGCAACCAACCCCACGTTTCCCCACCAGCACCACGTCACTCATTTACTCACTCAGTTAATAATACTCCACTCCACTAGCATTCATTACATATTTACATTACATTACATTTTATTTCATATGGTCAGTTAAAATTCCATAGAGAGAGAAAGTAAAAAATGGATGAGAGTTGTGTAGTGTGCGCGGACCCACTAGAGTGGGTAGCATACGGTGCGTGCGGGCACAGGGAAGTATGCGCTGTCTGCATCGCACGGCTGAGATGCGTTTGCCATGATCAACGCTGTTGCATTTGCAAGTCTCTCTCCCCTTCCCTTTTTGTCACAAGGGTCTCTTTCTTTTTTCACTTTTTCCCTTTTTTTTGTTTCTTATTTTCTTTATTTTTGGTATTTTTTTTGTTTATGTATTTATTTATTTATTTATTTATGTGGGTGTTTTTGTTTATTTATGTGTGGGGGGACCAAAGTAACAAAACACAAGTCAACAGCTTTGCAAGTCTTATTCTTTGTCTTTTTTTAGTATAATTCTTGTTTTTTTTTTGTTACTTACTATTTTTAGCTCTTTTTTTTTGTAACTAACTTGCATTTTTTTGTTACATGATATGTGTGTGATAATTATTGGACCACACTATTTTTTTGTAACTAACTTTTCATTTTTTGTTACATGTTATTTGTGTCATTGTGTTATAATTATTGGACCCACTTTTTTTTTTTCTTTTTAAGAATTTTGCATGTGAATAAATGCAAGAAAATCTATTTTTTTTAGCATGTGTGAATATGTTGTTGGAAATAGATGGTTTAATAGTGACATAAAGTCTTGTATGTGACCGTCTACTTTTGAGTTAAAACTCGCTTTTTGGCTTAAAGTGGTGGTTTTTATAGGCAAACTATTAGATGCTCCCGGCAGCATGTGTACGTTTCTTGTACATTTTACTGTTTTTTTTGTACGTTTTTTGAAAAGGTACAAGAAAAATGACAATAGGCGCAAGAATTTTAGGTGGGAGCATGGTTTAGATGGTGGTTTCTGTAGTAGTTTTCATAAAAACGTGACTAGATTGACTCGATAATATGTGTAATAGGGATGTAGAGGGTTTCGATATTGGTCATGTTTTCGTGGTGGACTGGTGGTGTTGGTTGTTGACTTGTTTATGCTGTAGGCGAGAACCCTAATAGGCTAATAGTGTGGCATGGGCTGAGTTTTTGGTACTTACATTCTGTTCTTGAATCGAGGATGTTGTCGTGTTGGATGTCGATGGTTGTTGTGGTTAGGTGTTCCGTGTTCGCTATGGAGGGGGAATGTTGGCGAGGGCGGGGATTGAGGGTTTTGGAAATATGTATGACTAATGGGAATGTGAATGGGAAAGAATTCAATTGGATGTTTCGGAGTATATGTGTGTATGACTTTTGGAAATTGAAAAATCGTTACTGTTGGGTAGAAAAGATAAGTACTAGAATAACATGTTATGTGTGCTCGAGTTTGTATTGGGATGGATGCGAGTTTTGGCGAATGACTAAATGAGCATGTGGCGGATATGAGAAGTTTGAATGAAATTGACATTTTAATTCTGTAGTGATGGTGTTAAGTGTTGTTGTTCTCATTGAATCCGTGAACTCTATGATATGGCCTGGTTATGGAAAATTGTTAATTGATGCGCTATACGTTTTATTGCTAACTATGGAGTAAAGTTGGGGGTGTAGTTATGCTGTTGGAGATAGATTGTCTAATTGATGTAATTCTATTGTTGACCTTCTTTACCCCAGACCTTGTGCTTATGAATTCTGATAGTTGTCTCGGTTATGGATATTTGGAGTTTTGGACCTTTGGTGGGCGGTGATTTTTGTGCTACACCATGGCTGAATAATTGAGGGGATGGTCCTGTCAATTGTTGTTTTTCATTGTGATAAGTTAGCTCTTTGAGTTGAAGGGGGGTGAGTGTTGGGAAACATCCATCAATTTCTGGTATAAATTGAATTCAACAAACTATTAAAAGATTTTCCTAGAAAAACAGTATAATCCGTGTGCAAAATATGTGTAAATTTGTGTAGAAAATGTGAGCATTGTAGTAATATGTATGTGCTTGAACGTCGCTGTTGTACCAAAATGCCAAATGTGTGAACAAATGACGAAGACATCATGTGTCTTAGGTGGAACTAAGAAGCTTGAATGATACCGTGATGGTTTCATGTTGTCCCTCTCATTAAATGCATGAGTTCTATGACATCGCCTGGTGTGCAAATTCTCGATCTGATTTTATACGTTAAGTACTCAGTTTCCACTGGTCTATCTGTGTTAGTTACTTGTCTATGTTGTACGGTTGTACCTGCTCAATCACTTCCAAGCTTGGAGTCTAGGGAAAATGCTTTTTTTTTTTTTTTTTTATCGGATGCATACTTGTTTTGGTCTTATGGGCTATTAGGCTGAATGCCGTTTGCCCCTTACCTTATCTTTTAGTCTTTTATACATCTGATATGTCCTCAAGATGTTATAAAATTAGTGTAATTTTTTTTTTAAATTGAGGAAGATGATGGCTTTTGGGTATACTTT
>CAAKMY010038853.1:0-34852 GCA_901111285.1 Corrigiola litoralis
CTCCGGTGAGGTAGGGTGCATTTACAGAATAAATGAAAGATAGTTGGGATTATTGTGGGATTTGCTATAGTTGGGATTATTGTAGGAATACTGGCCAAAGTTGGGATTATTTCCATTAATTTTTCCTATAAATTAAGGAGTTACTCCACCTATCACCAATTGATTTTAGGATGGAACCTCACTTGGGTTATATAGTGGTCTCTCTCTCCTTCTTATGGGTGTGGCCCCCAAGATTATTAATCCTTAACAGTTGAATGTGATCTTCCGAATCTTAGAAAACGTAGACTATAAAACAGTTTCAGATCAGGGAATTATATAGTAAGATCATTAAAACCAACGCCAATAGGCTATGTATACGGAAGCGCATACGGCATACCGGTACGAATGGAATCTTCACGTGATTATTGCATTTTTTTTATATCAAAACTACGCAGGCTAATCAAAAGAACCTCAGAAACAAGGTATACATTACTGTATTGTTAACTGTAAAATTCTCCCAAGCATCCCTAAGCAACGATCATTCGATCATCGACTATATAGTTTATATTGGCTTTGACCTATGTATAGTGATCAAGTATTTATCCAGATATATACAACAGTACAACATGCCATATTCTTGCTGAATTATATACGCTGCTCTTATTTCGCAACCCCTCAAATTTTTAAGAGCCAGGTGACAAAACATCATGCGCGACATCATCGCTATTTTATTTAAGGTCTACAGTACAGCTTACCACATTCAATCATATAAAGCCTACTCTTCACATGTGACAAAGTATATATGAATAGGAATCTCCATGCTGTGAAAGACCCAATTGCGTGCCATAGTCAGCTGAATGAGACTCTCCTCCTAAACTGTCTGTCTGTCTGTCTCTATTCACTTTCCACGATCCGATTCTCTATTTGTCATATCTTTGGTCTGACTTGGCTTTCTTCTCTTACATGATGTATATGGAAGAAGAGACGAAACCAGTGAATACAAATAATAGGTAAACATAATCGAGTTTTATTTGTCTGTCTTATCCTCGCTTATGAACTAATTAAATAATGTAAGAATGAGTCATTTATCTGTGTAAGTGTTGAGTATAATATTACAAGGATCAAGCAACTCCGTACGTACAAAGAATTTCGTAAAGGTGTCTAGGTGAGACAAGGCCCGAACTTATTTGAGTAGTGCACAATTGCACATACGAAGTAGTGAAGTACTCAGTCACTCACTCAGCACTTGGCTAATTGGTCTATTAGTCATATTTTTGTTTCATATTGGCGCGGCTAGTGAGTAATTTGTCAATTATAAACAAATTTGAGTTATAAATAGTGTTTAATTTTACCTATATGACTTGTCAAGTACGTGGAGTCTAAACATGAAGGAAATGAGCTTTGGGGTGATGAGCTTAACCTTCGGCTCTGCTTTCGATATGCATGATTGATCTAAAATCAGTTAATGGTTGAATGATTTACACAGTTATATAGCGATGATGAGCTGTGAATGTGATGACTGATATGTTAAGATCCTTAGCTAATCATACTTTCTAAATGAATTGCTTTCTCTCCAAATCATTTACAAGAGGGATAATAACGCAATAAAACCACATTACAGGCTTATGTGTGATAATCTCCCCCTTTTCTTTTCTGTTTCAATGTATGCTGCGAACCCACATACGATTAATATTATTCTTTCTCAGAACTTAGTGATATTCTGGGATTAGCCAAATTAAGATAGACAACAAGCTCATGTTACGTTATATTTGTGTTATTTTCAGTGTCGAAAATCAAAAGTGCATAAATTTGCTAAACTAGTTTTTTTTTTTTTTTTTGGAAAGCATAGTTATAAGCGCCTAAGTTGTAAGCAAGAATAGAATTTTATTCGGGATACTTAAGAACACTCTTTAGCATAGATTTTGATGCTTGAATTATGTATAAACACATCTACAGTTTAACATGCATGTATATATGATCAAAAAGTTGGATTATCAATTACTCCGTATGTTTTAGTTTCGTGATACAAGTAGACAACATCGATCCCTTATCGTAGACTCCCATAAAAAGCTTTCATTCGATTAACAATATGATTATGCTATAATAATCTTTCAAAGCTAGGCAGAAATAGAGAAAAGAACCATATATCACTATATAAGTCAAGCTAACTATTTCAAAAAAAAAAAGTCAAGCTAACTAATAGAGTAGTATTCAGTATTCGCTAGACAATGTCCTAGGAGACTGAAAAGTTGAAAACTATGCACATGGCAGATTCTCCCTAAGTAGTACGTAGTACTAGATACCAGTTCGACGGAAGCACAACTGATTTGCATATTATTTCTTTAGCACTAATCAAGCCTGAAATGGATCGAGAAGCCAAGCTAAGCGAAAAAGCACATCATTTTTTCTTTTTGATATGCGATAGTCATAGAAATAACAACATAATACGGAGTATGTCACAACTTGACTGATTTTGTGATTCTAACGTAATTATACATACACTTAATGTCAAAAGAAACAGAAGAAACGTTAAAATAACCTTTAACTCAACGCATCACATGAAGATGGATCTAGGGCTCCTCAAAGAAGCACCACCATGGTAATTAGAGAAGGAAACTCCCATAGCAGGAACAGCAGCTAAGGATGTCTCCATAAGAACCCTATGCTGGTACGCTTCCACTGATGCGCTAGCTTCAATGATATCCTTGATCAGTGATCTATAGTATTGCTTAAGCTTCTTCAAAATGCAAGAATATTGTAGTCTTAGCCATCTAAGACGTACACGTCGTAAGAGTCGGGTGAGGAAGAACCCTCGCCGTTGCTTCCTCTCCCCAAGTTGGACGATAGGTAGACGACGTCCCCGCCGCCTTATTCGGATTTTGGGACGGCTTGGAAGCGAGAAGGTGGTGGAGTGGGTTGACAAGGGTTGTCGGTAGAGCAAGGCATCGGAGTAAAATGAAGCCATTATTATGTGCTAAGGGAACCTTATAGCTTGAGAGTTAAATGAAGGAGAAGAATACTTTTAGTAAGGTTGTGAGAATTTACAACCCAAATGGTTGACTCGAAGTTAGGATGGGGGCGTCTTTGCGTGTATGCAGCCTACCTTTATAAATTAGTAATGTGCCCTTAAATAAGATTACTATAGTCATTAACTACTAAGGAATTTTACTCATAAACAATCTATCTATCTAAACCATATTGTTTTTTGTTTTTTTGGTACAAAAGAGGGGCAAGCCCCAAATCTATCTATACCATATTGTTAAAAGGCGTTATTGTCACTGTACTGCGTCAAGTCATCATGTCACAATATTCTGCCATGTCAATATCTATATGTCGTTACTTTATTTGTCATATACCTAAAACCATTTCAATTATCATTTAATATTTAGTCATAATTATAAATATTTTAAGTTAACTCGATCACGATGTAATTAATATGTTAGTAATACATTACCAAGATCTTTAATAATGAAAACTAAAAATAAAATCGTATATCTTTTCTTAGAAACTTTAATGACTAGAATACAGAAAAAAAGTTTATGAATATTTATAAAACCTCGAGCAACGTCGGGCCCAAACACTAATTAGAAAATAAATATAGAAGTATATTAAAGCTTTCGTGCGGCAAAATGAGACGGAGGCGTGAATAAGGACTAAGGAGTGGTTTTTATTTTTAATTTTTTTAGTATTTATAAATTTACTTATCAATTAGGTTTTATTTTTAAGCTAAAAAGTGTTATTTTAATAATTTAAGTCTTTCTTGTTTGGTTGGGCTATTACTTTATTTGAGCTATTTGCCTAATTTGAATCAACGTTTTGATGCAAGCAATCCTAATCAAATTAACTCACAAGAATTTAATTGTACCATCTTCCCACTTGACCATTTTTTTAGCACCTACATATTTTGTGTATTATAAAATGTAATCCCAAAAATCATATTTTTGTATTATACAATAGAAACCAAGAAAAAAAAAAACAAAACAAAAGCATTTAGGGTTAAAATTGGACGTATGACAAATGAGAATATAATATAAAAAAAAGTGAGCCTTAAATTTAGAAGACATCAAATTACAAATAAGAATATAATATAAAAAGAATTGTTGTTTTAATTTTTGTTTATGTAATTAAAAATAAAAATATGGTGAGTTGTCTATCGTAATGCATGTTCTCACGACCGTTAGTTTCTTCACTCCTCATTAAAGGCCTCAGCCCTTCAAGTTCATGTACTTGTCCACTTATTACTCCTCGATTTCTTTATTTACTACTCCTCACACATACTACCTCTTTCTTATACTCAATTATTGCCCATTCATTCTCATTTCTCACCTTAAAATTAGTTACTCCTATTTTCAAGAAGATGAGAGAGTTGAAAAAGGTAGAGGTTTAAAGCGGCATCGCTAACGTGGTCTTTGGAGGAGGAAGAGGCTGCAATCACCGGAGAAAAGTTGATGCTAATGTGGATGGCGAGCTTGAAAAAGCTTGGATTGCACTCTTAAAACTAAGATGGTCCTTGAGGAGGAACAAGTTGGGGATTGCTCCGGTGATGCTTGATGTGGAGAATGGGAGGAGAAGGAGTGGCAGAGAAGAGGAAGTTGAATGATACATTAATAATTAGTTTAGGGTTTAGGTGTAAAAATTAAAGTTTGGATTTTTAGCGTGTTTAAGTTAAGTTTAATTAACATAGAAAAGAAAGGAGTGACAACGAAGAAGTGAATTTTAGTTTATTAATTGGAAAATTTTATAAATGGTGCCCCGAGGTTGGACGTAATTCACAACTGGTGCCCTCACATTTTTGTATTACCTTTTTGGTGCCCTGAGGTCACTATATAATCCATTGCACTAAAAAGATAATAAACGGTTTGGATAAGAAGGAAAAATAAACGATTGAGATTTGTGTTTTTGTAGTGGCTACAAATTTAGTGTGGCCATTGAAGAATTACTGAAATGGAACTTCATTATTTCATTACCATAGGGAAGTTGAGTTTGTACTATCATCTATCAACCCTCATGACTCATGAGGATACAACAATGTCAACACTAGCGATGTTTTCCCGCTACACCGACGTTTAACACACAATTTCCAGCTTGTTGTCATCCTTGGTAGCGAAATAATTGCTACACCGCAAGTTCAGATTATCTTTAGCCGAAGTTGATTCCCTGAGCCAATGGCAGTTCACTCCCGTAATTGATGGTACTGTTGCATGTGTGTAAATCACATTAGCCATAGCAAACTGACGCAAAGAATGAGAATTAAGTTATTGGACAAACAGGGCCGCAAGTTTTCTCAAAAACATACCATGTCGAACGTCTCATGTACTGCTTCCACGAGTCGCTTCCTGCTTCTCTGCCACCCCCAGTTGCCTTTTCACCCCCAAAAGCACCACCGATTTCAGCCCCATTTGTCGGTATGTTTACATTCACTATTCCGCAGTCGCTTCCTGAAGGCCTGCAGCAAACAAAATCTCGTGATTCCTTTGGATATCATCCTTCAACATTGCAAATGTTCGTCCAGCCATTATTTTACCATATGTGCTAATCCAAAACAAAACATGAACTGAACTAGTCTTATATGAAAGGTAAAGTTGCAAGACAACAACACTTACCCAATCCATGTGAAAATAGCTTCAGGTCTCTGGGTGAAGATGGAGCTACTCAAACCTTGGGGAACAGAGTTGTTTATTTCTATGGCTTCTTCTAGGGTCTGCACACACAAGATAGAGAATAGGTAACATTCAAAACAAAGCAATAGGTTTATAAAGTTGACCAGAATGTCTAAACAGCATGAGAAACATTACCTTGAACTTCATAACATAAAGTACAGGAGCAAACAATTCTTCTTTCACAACATCTGCATCAGAAGAAATCTCAACAATTGTGGGTTGAACAAAGTTCCCTTCAGATTCTATGGCTGAACCACCAGTAAGGATCTTCCCGCCCTGCAAAGTATCAACTTGTTGGAAATTCATATACTCTGTACAACATGAAAACCCGTCCAATAGCTCGATAATGAAAAGGTATTAGCAACTTTATTGCACAATCATAGTAAATATCTCTAGCCCTAGATCCCAGAATCTAGACAAGCATAATTTGCATCTCATCAACAACGATTTTCACGTACAGATATACAAACCACTTCTATCAAACTGCTACATGGTAAAACTGAACTTTTTGCACCATTTCTATTGAACTGAAATTTATTTGGAAGCTACTTGTGTGGATTGAATAAAAGAGGGTACAAAAGTCTCATACCTGGGACTTTATGACCTCGATTCCCTTCACAAAGTTATCCCTGGAAGTTTTGGTATGTAATGGACCAAGTAAGGTACCTTTCTCCAACGGGTCCCCGATTTTCACTTGTTTGTAGGCATCGAGCAGTTGGTCAAGTACCTTCTCATATATGCTTTCATGAAGGAGCTGGCACGTGTGAAAATAGACAGTTTAGAAGTCTTAGACCTGATATTTGTCATCTACATAACATTGATTTTATTTACCAGTCTGCGGCAGGTTGTACAACGTTGACCTGCAGTTCCAACAGCCGCAAAAAGAACAGCGCGAGCAGCTAGCTTGATATCAGCATCATCCATGACAACTATGGCATTGTTTCCACTTAATTCAAGCAAGCATCTTCCAAATCTTTTATTCACAATTTGTTGAACCATATCACCAACCTGTTGTGAGCATGCAGAAGAACGAAACCAAAAACCTTAACTTGGGTGGATGCAAAAGAATCCCATCACAGCAGACACAAAATCAGCTCTTATTGCTGGAATGTATATAATTTCTTTAGATTCAGGAAAGACTGAAAGACTACTGGCAACATTCTAAACACTACACCAACACTTAAACAAAAAAACTGAGGAAATTGGAAATTAGACTACTTGAACTGAACTTTTGTTGGAAACAGCAATCGATAAATCACTTTGAATGACTTTGCTTTAAACTGACATATTACTGTTAGAAGCTTCTTAACCAGATGCAAGAAAGATTGCTGGAATATGCTGATGCATGGATAAATTGAAGAATGAATGTAGATATGTGATTTCTACTTACAGAAGCTATATGTTTCAACAAAAAATATTACATTCATCTCATAATCCCTCCAAATTTCATAAGCTATGCCCCACTTCATTCACCATAACTAGCAATGATCACAGGCATATACCAAATACATCTGAAAAGCACATCTAGGATAGAAGTGGAGTTAAAGGTTCCTTTTTGTTTTAGGAAGCCCCCCAAGGCAGGAGTTGGGACGGAGTTGGAAGATGTCAAGAAGCAAACCTAAAGAACAACAGAATCTACGAGAAATAATAGGTTACTAGGTCATTATAATCAACCTATATCACAAAGGACTGGCATTTATAGACACCATTATAACATGTTTAACATATTTCAGTAAGACAGAGAACTTAAAAGCAATGGTTCAGCCGATTTTTTCTTTTATCCCTAACATAGTAATGGTAGAAACACTAATTGCACAGGCACCAAAATTACCTTTGAGCTTCCAGTAAATGAAACAAGCTGAATGCGTGCATCTTTTGCAATTGCTTGACCAATATCAGCCCCACCACAAAGGGAAGTGAAAATTGCTCCTGGCAATTTATTTTTCTCTAGTACACCAGCTATAACCTTGGTCATTGCAATGGTGACCAAAGGAGTTGTTGGAGCACCTTTCCTGAGATCAATGATACAACACAAACAAGCATTAGAGCTGATTAGGGCATAAATTTCAAGTTCATGCAGTAGTACTCAACTAGACCTAACAAAATCAAGGTTTCATTACTACATCACCACCACCTAGGTCACCCAGACAATCGGAAACTTCATTTCACCTGATACTCTGATGTCATGTACTTGAAAGTCAGACATGGATATAGACACTTGAACTTCATTTTTTAGCCCAAAACTTGTAGTGTTTTCTGAAAATGGTCTAGGGTACCACTTGATAGGTACGGATGTACCCAAGTTTGGCACTTATAGCTGATACAGAGTCCAGGAAATATAGCAGCTACCATAATCTAGTATGGGTCCCACCATCCATAAGTTTCAGCAGGTCCAAAATAGATGTACACAGCCTCCCAAGTTGTAACTAGTCAGGACCAGTGCATAGGCTGTTCCCAAAGGATCCACATAGAACATTCTCGGAACACTAGAAGTAGTAAAGGAAGAAATGATACCATCAAAAATATTGTCAAATTTTTTTGTAAAATATTCAGTATCGGTAGACAGGGGAGAGAACTAATAAACAAAAAGGAAAAATTGATAAAACTACATTTAAGTTCCCTCATTTTCGAAATTATTACCTTTCATAAAAAAAATCAACACTTACTACCTTTCAAGATGGTTATGTTTACAAAAAGGTAGTGATTTTGAAGAAAAAACATCTTTAAAGGTAGAAAGTTTTGAAAAATTTATGAAAGGTAGTAATTTTAGTTTTTATCAATTTTCCAACCAAAAACTAAAAATTGAGAATACCTCTCCAATCTCCATTACTTTGCAAACCCAAACGGCCCAACCACACCACTTTGATACCAATAAGTTGGCATCCTTCTCCCTCTAGGGTGGATCGAACGTAATGTGGATGGCTCTCTCCAAAGCGATGCATACATAGCCTTTTCAGCTAGAATTTTTCACAAACATACAAAATTTTGGAAGTTGGGGTTTGGGAACCCAATGATATGAAGGCCCAGGGACATCGTCATAGTAGAACTATCAAGCATCGAACAAGGATTAATTCCAACCCTTTGCAAGGACGGGGATCATTCGATTGTGGAAGCTGACTGTAAAATGGCTGCCAAAATGATTGATAGTGACCGTAACGTGAATAATTATCTCCACAATATTCTTCTAAAATGCAGGAAGCTTTCCTGGCGATGCAAGGACTGAACGCATTCCAAGACATAGCAATGGTGTGAAAGAGAAGCTTGCGGAAAGGAGGATGTGAAGGAAAACATAATTACGAAGAACTCTCAACTTCAAGTTTTTGTATCCCCTTCGCAGGTGTAGTTTGAACTGAGACTTTACACCCTAACCAGTAACCACCGAAAAGAATAAGAAAATCTTAAAACAAAAATATTCCAGAGGTCATGACCCAGGGGTTAAAACGAGGCAAGCCCACCCAAAAGGCTCGGGATAACTTCACTATTAACTTAAAGCTTGCTAAATTTAAAGTGCATTGGCATGCAAACAAAAAGGTGATTGCAAATTTATACTAGCAAAAAGTCATCAGAGAGGCAACGACAGACAAGTTGATACACAACCATAACAAGCAAATCCTTGCAACATTGGCTGTTCAAGGTATGTTTATGCTCTCAGGTAATCCATCACGAAACCCAATTAAGCACAAAAGCAAAGTCTGGCTTTATAGCACCAAAAAATTCAACATGCTTTGATTGCTAGGCTTAATGAGTCTATTGCATCTGACAGTTACAGTTTTGTGAACAAGTTTATGCTTGGATAATGTAACACAATAGAGGTTACCCGATAAGACTTACCAGACAACACAATTGCCACAGACTAGAGCAATGCAAGCATTCCAGCCTACACAACCGTGTGAAATAACAATGTCAGATGGCATCTACGATGGAGCTATCAGATCTAATAAAAAACATGAATATAATGCATCGAAAAGTGAGAAATGGAGTTGCCAAGTGACTGGGGTATGTCTTGAAGTTAAAAATAGCTTCACCGTAATTCACCAGAAAGAAAAGTCTTACCTAGAACAGCACATGGAAAATTGAAAGCTGTTATTACACCTACTATCCCAAGAGGATTCCAGACCTATACATAGTGGAAAAGCTAAAATGTTAAAAAGGAGAAAACACTCCAAGAACTTCATTCAAATTCAGCTATACTGATGAGCAATATACCTCCAGCATTGCATGATTTGGACCTGTAAAAAAAGTGACAATCGTAAGGAGGGGGTAACAGGGCTTTATTTACAATTTGTCCAAATGAAGAACGTTAACTTGTCACATCAGAACATAAAAAAGGGAAACAAAGCCTTTTCGACAATACTGAACCATGAAGGTTGCTTTCTTATAGCAGGGCCACCCACAATATATCTAAGTAAAACACAGATCATACGGGAATTCAGTAATGATATTTGAACTTACGTTCTGAAGGAATAATTGAGCCATTCAGCTGTCGACTCAATCCCACAGCAAAGTCACACATATCAATAACCTCCTGCATATGACATTTATTCAGCCGTTAGCAAAAGTATGGAAATAAAAATAGTTTCTTCCCTCTTTCCCCTCCTGGATACCCATATCGGTAATAGTGCATACAAAAATCATTGTCGTCCTGTAACGCGGAAACACAGGAATGGCCTTATATGGTTGTTGGGAGGTAATAAGTCATGGAGATAATACTATTCACCTTCCTGAAATACTATCATCTCCTTGACTACCTATCTCCCCCAACAACCACGTTCTACCAAAATTATGCATAAACCAACCTATTTTCAGCCCAAAACACCAACTACAACCCACAGAATCAAACATAAAGTCACAAATTTGGGTTAGGCTTAGTATTTCGGTGTGAGGGAGGTGTGAAGTTGGGGCCAAAATGGAGTGAAGAAGATGGCTGGTAGTCTATAAGGGGTGTTGTGCATTGTGATGAAGATGGTGCTGTTGGTTCAATAACTCTATGGTGGGGATATGGACTTATTTAATGTGAGCTTTCTTAATCCCTTTGCCTCTACTTCACTTTCTCCTCTGTAGACCAAACTGACCCCTATTCCTTCACATACATATTCACTTTGTAAGTAGTAAGTACAAATGGAATACAGAACTTTCGGAACGCTTGATGAAAAGCAAAAGAACGATATTGGAGTTGGGACGACTCAGTAATACCACATAAGCACTCTTTTAGGCTCTTCACCATGGTCAAAGAAATTTCAGTGCTTGACACTTAAACATGAAAAAAAGGCTCAATGACTCAAGACATGGCATGGCAAACAGGACTACAAAGAAAAAAGAGTAAAAATGTTGGCTTATGATGCATAAGCAGAATCTGCTCCGGAAAGTACAAGACGGCAGTGTTTAAGACCATTTCCATACAAAAAAACACCGTCGCTGAGAAAACCGAAAACCGAGATCAGACTAGGACAACCATCTTAGAATTCATGGAACTGAAACAAAGAGGGTTTTGAGAGCCATTATGCTGAAGTCCATTCAATCCCAAAGACGAAAGTACAATGAATCTTTGGCTCCATCAAAAAGGGACAGCAGGCCTAATAACAAATGTTGCAAAATTAAGCTAACGTCTAAAGTGCAATGAACGACATATGGACATGTTACATTAACCACTTAATTCAAAAACATTCGATCTCCCTGACTCCCTAACAAATAGTATTTTCAAGAATCAAAATATATAGCAATGTAGAAAACTGTTTTCCGACAAGTTTCATTGCTAAATGCATCCATAGACCTAATGCAAACTAGTCTAGCTAATTGGACCACCTAAACCGATGCCCCAACTCTTTAAAACTTCCATAAACGTTCGCTGAAGTATTAACCACAGTCATGATTATTCTAAGGATCAAAGTACGATACTAACCACAAAAAGACCTTACCTGAACCTCTCCTATCCCTTCCGCCAGTATCTTTCCCATCTCAATAGATAACAATCGGCCAAGATAATCGAGATTAGCTCTCAATGCATCACCTATCTGCCGAACAATATCACCTCTTTTTGGTGCTGGCAACTGACAAGGTAGAAAAGCAGGTCAAAACAAGTCAAGTAGGTCCGAGAAATATCATGTTCAAGTGTAACCATAGCACCACCAAATGGAGCTCAAAAAAGTGATAAGAAAAAGAAAGAGAACATTGAATCACCTGTTTCCACAACTTTGAAGCCTCAACACAAGCTTTCATTCCTTCCTCATAATCTTCCATAGAACCCTCCACAACCTCAGCAATTGGCTAAATCAACCAGACAAGACAGCCACAATACACAACCAATTAAAAACATATGGTTACAAACTCAGAAACCACTTAAGAAGCTACCATCAAATATCTGGCAAAATCATTACACCATGCAAACCCCAAAACCAAACACAAATAAAGCAACAAAAAAGAGCACAATGTTTCTTGGAAACTCCTTCCACAAACTCATTTGCACACATTCTATCTATGTAAGTAACAAAGAACAAGACTTTATCAACAAAGAGAGTGATTAAACTTCAATAGTTCAATGATCATACAAATTCAAATAACAAGCAAAACCCAAGTCAACCCAAATTATAGCTTACTGATTTAACCTCAATGATCATAAACCAGTCATCAAATATTGTCATTCAAATGATAAATCCTTCAAATAAACAAACAAACTGATATCAGCAATGATCTTTAAACTAATGATGGGTAGAATTACACACTCAGCAAACACTTCAGAAGCTCCCATCAATCATCTGACATAATCATTACACCATGCAATGATGCAAACCCCAAAACCAAACACAAATAAAGCAACAAAAAAGAGCACAATCTCTCTTAAAAACTCCTTCCACAAACTCATTTGCACCCGTTCTTTTTATGCAAGTAACAAAGTACAAGACTTTATGAACAAATAGAGTGATTAAACTTCAATGATCATGCAAATATAAATAACAAGCAAAACCCAATTCAACCCACAACATAACTTACCGACTTAGCCTCAAAAATTAAAAACATACGATTACAAACTCAGCAACCACTTCAAAAGCTCCCATCAAACATGTGACAAAATCATTACACCATGCAAACCCGAAAACCAAACACAAATAAAGCAACAGAAAATAGCACAATCTTTCTTGGAAACTCCTTCCACACAATCCTCTGCACCCATTCTATTTACAAATTAACAAAGACCAAGACTTTATCAACAAATACAGTGATTAAACTTCAATGATCATACAAATTCACACACCAAGCAAAACCCAAATCAACACACAACACAACTTACTGATTTAACCTCAATGATCATAAACCAGGATTGAGAGTGATCAATCATTCTACAAGCAAATATTGCCATAACTTACTGATTTAACCTCAATGATCATAACCCCAATTCAACAAGCAAATATTGCCATTTAAATGATCAATCATTCAACCAAACAAACAAACAAAAAAAATCATTACTACCTGGTTGTTAGCAGGATTAACAGTGGAGATGACAGAACCATTAGCCTTCCACTTTCCAGCCACATAACATCCTAAATTCCTTGGGCTAATATCAATCTCCTTCAAAAAATCATACTCTTTCTTTCCAAAACTCATCATCCCTGCAAATACCCAACAAACTTAGTCGATCATCAAACACATGTACATGCATTCATAAATAGCAACAGTACAATACAAATCAATGATCAAGTAAAAGAACACAACACAACACCACATAACACATACTTGGTACTTTTTTTTCTACTTGCTTTATTTCTGTTGTTGGTGATTGTGTATGAAGCTGGAAAAGTGAGTATTTATACTAAGCTTTTCCTACTGCTAAGTGACGTGTTAGTTCAGAATTCTAGGATTATCCTAATATTTTAGGGGAAGAGACTCTTTTGTTAGTTGGACTAAATGGATAATAATCCTATATGAATTGTCTGAGTGTAATAGAGATCCTAATGTTTTAATCCTGATGTTTTAAGGAGTACATATATAAGTTAAGATATTTCTTATATATTATCATATGTATGACTATATATATTAAAAAAATATAATGTTAAATTTATTTTGAAATATATTTCAATATAAGATCCATGTAGTATGTTTTCAAGTCGGGTTTAAATTAGGGTCATTCGTATCGGACACGTCGTTATTCGTATCGGGTATTCATGTCAGATTTGGATTAGGATTATTGGTATCAGGTATTCACGTCTGGTTTAGATTAGGGTGAATCGTATTGAATATTCACGCCGGGGTTTGGATTAGGGTCATTCGTATCGGGCCGGCTATTCATATCGGGTTAGGCATTCGTATCAATTATTCACATCGGGTTTAGATTATGATCATTTGTGTGAGGTTTAGATTAGGGTCATTCGTATCGGGTATTCACTATTTTTCTAAAAAAATTTAGAATTTGGTAATTCATCTCATAACTAATTAAATAAAGATTAAAACTACGCAGCCCAAACAACGCCGGACATGCATACCTGTATTTATATATTATGAGTTGTGACAAAAAAGCTACTCACTTTTACACTTATCTTCTTTTGCACTTGGATTTTTGTATTGATAGTTGTAAGTAAATGCCAAAGGTAGTCACATTATGTCATTACTTGATTGGAAAATTTATGCCATTTTGGTATGAGAGGTAACGTTTTCCTGATTTCCTCGATTTCTAAATACAAATTATTAGAAAAGATTGTTTACTTTTATTATAAAAGTAATTAAATTTTCTTGAACTCTCTATAAGCCCAAATTAGTTGTAAATTTATATGGTTTAATTTGACCAGCATGGCTTGATCTACTTTTATGATAAATAAAGTAGACGGTCTTTTCCAAAACTAGTTGGTTCCTAATTGTGGACGGGAATAAGAAAAGAATCAGCTTAAATGATTAGAGTCCTCTTACCCCAACTAAGAGATCAAGTTGTACTGATTTAATAGAGGCATATAAATGTATAACACAAAGTTTATCCAGGTACATATGTGATAGGTAGGGTTGTGCAATGGGGCGGGGCCCCGACGACCCACCCCGACCGACCCGGTTTTTACGAGTCATGACCCGACCCTAAGCTTAATGGAGTGGGTTATAACGGGTCGGGTCAATTTATTCTTTTGACGGGTCGGGTCGGGTTAGGTCATAACTCAAATGTCAAAGTTGAAAAAAAAAAATCTTTCCCTCTCGTCATTTTCCAATTTACACCAAACTTTTTACCTAGAAAAAGGGGTCGGGTCAATGTGGGTCAAGGCCCGAACCGTCTTAAATATGACCCGACCCGACCATCCACCAAAATTTTAAAAAGCCGGCCCGACCCGACTCGTTTAAGTTTTGGCCCGACCCGCCCCATTGCACATGCCTAGTGATAGGTGAGCCCAAAGTGACAAATATAATGTGGCATGTTTCCCACATTACTCCTCATTTCCAACTAAAATAACAGAATTTCCAGGAATTTTCTACCTGTCACAACTTACCAACAATCCAAAACTCGCAAATTCTCCATTAACACACATATATACTGACATATATCACATATAGATTTCCAACAATATACACTTTATTGGGTTTTATTTATTTATTTTTATGGTAAGACTTATTTCTTGAATTAATGTCAAGAACTGTTACAAATTTTAGCATTTCTTGATTGGGTTTTTCATTTGCAGCTAGGGTTTCAATTGCCCATCAATGTTGAAACCCTAGAACTTATCAATTGTGATGTTGAATGTGATTAGTTTCAGCTTAAAGAAATGGAAAGATTGAGTATTTTGAGCCCTAGGAAAAAGTCCCAATTTCGTGGGGTTTTTAATGGATTATGTGCTTTGTTCTTGTTCTTTTGTTTTTACAATAGAGTAGATGTTATTGGCAACCCTTTACTTAGAAAGTCAGCTAGGATTCATCATAATCATGGGTGGCCAGCTCATGTTAATTCTGGTGGTGGGTCTGTTGAATTGGGAGTGATTCGTCGTAAAACGGCGGAGATTGGCGGTAATTTGACGGATTTGGGTGGTGGGTCTGGGCCAGATGGTGCTTTGAGTGGAGAGAATGCTGTGTTTTGTGTTGGGTTGCATGATCATGTGGGTTTTAGTTCGAAATGTGAGTACTTGAAGGCGCATTCCGAGTGTTCGAGTGGTGGGCTTATCGATTACTTGCAGTTTTTCTACTGTAAGTGCCAGAGAATTGGGGTGTTGGGGTATATGATGTTGGGTGTTTGGTTGGTTGCATTGTTTTATCTTCTTGGTAATACTGCCGCGGATTACTTTTGTTGCTCGTTGGAGAAGCTTTCGAGTATTTTGAAATTGCCTCCTACTGTTGCGGGAGTGACTCTACTTCCGCTTGGGAATGGGGCTCCTGATGTGTTTGCGAGTATTGCTGCTTTTGTGGGGACTGGTGCCGGTGAGGTTGGGTTGAATAGTGTGTTGGGTGGGGCAGTTTTTGTGACTTGTATTGTTGCTGGGACTGTTTCTTTGCTGGTTGCTAATAAGCATGTTCAGATTGATCGGAGATGTTTTATTCGGGATCTTAGCTTCTTTATAGTTGCGGTGCTGTCGCTATTGTTGGTTTTAGTTGTTGGAAGGATAACTGTTTGGGCAGCTATTGCTTTTTTGATGATATATGTACTCTACGCATTTGTCGTTGCTGCAAATGAGATGTTGAAGAGGGAAGCACATAGATTTAAATTGGATGCTGTCACGCCATTGCTTCCTGTGAAAGGAAGTGTCTTCTCTCAAGGAAATGCGGTTGATGATGCTATTTATAGCCCACTGCTGGATTTTGAAAGCGAGAACGAAACTCCTAAACTCCATCCTTCCTTGCCACAGTGGATGTGGGCTTCCAATGTGGCAATTTATTCGCATCAGTCCCTGAAGGCAGATAATGAAAGGCCTCCTTGGGGCTGGAATGATGAGCATGGTGAAGCTGATAACTCGGTGTTTTCATGGCGGAAGCTGGTATTTGTTCTGGAACTTCCTTTATCTGTGCCAAGGCGGTTGACAATTCCAATGGTTGACGAGGAAACATGGTCTAAGCCTTATGCTGTCGCTAGTGCCTCATTGGCTCCTGTTCTCCTTGTATTTTTGTGGACTACTTTGGATGATTCTGGTTCTACTGGGAAAGACGTTGTTTACATTATTGGGTTGGCAGCGGGTTGCATGCTTGGAGTTCTGGCATATCGTTACACTAAGATAGATCATCCGCCTGAAAGTTTTTTGTTACCGTGGGTTTTGGGTGGTTTTTTAATGAGTATTGTGTGGTTCTATATCATTGCAAGTGAGCTTGTCGGCCTATTGGTGGGGTTAGGCATTATTTTGGGAATCAACCCGTCAATTCTTGGTTTGACTGTGCTGGCATGGGGGAACTCAATGGGGGATTTAGTCTCAGATGTTGCATTGGCACTGAATGGTGGGGATGGTGTGCAGATAGCCTTCTCAGGTTGCTATGCAGGTCCTATGTTCAACACACTGATAGGTTTGGGAATTTCTTTGCTACTTGGTGCCTGGGCGGCTAGACCTGCTTCATATATAGTTCCTGACGACAATAGCTTGTTCTACACAATTGGCTTTTTGTTAGCGGGGCTCGTATGGGCAATTGTGGTTCTACATAAGAAGGACATGCGACCGACTAAGCTGTTGGGAGTTGGTCTCATATCCATTTACCTGATTTTTTTGTCATCTAGGATTGTTGCTGCCACAAGTGCTGGTGGTTAAAAGTAAAATTCGTCCTTGTATTCTTGTAATCAGAGAACCTGATGAAGTGATTGACCTCTTCTCATATATTCAGTCTTGGAGGTAAGAGCTCTTTGACTCTTGACCTTATTCCCCTGATGCTGTTAGGTTATTGGCTATACGGGAATGATTTTCGTCTGATTGGATGTTGCTTAGTTGCGCTTGTAAATGATAAGCTCATTGTTGTATGACTGTACGTAGGAACAATGTGTATCTATACGAACTTAGGAGAATAACATGATCTGATCGAAGTTGAGGTACTACCTAGTATCTGCTTTGATAAAATCGTCTCCATGTACTCGTTGGAGTCTAAATGACATTGCTTGGAATCTCCAATTTTGACGTCTTGTCAATCTGTAGTCATTTTGTACATTTCTAGTGTTTGGTATACGAAACACAACTCTTTCTTCGTTAATGGTGTTTCTACATTTGTTTTTCATCTGCCGTATGATTTTAATATGTCACATACTGTATTTATGATGTTTTCTACCAAGTACCATGTAGATAAAAGATGTCCTCAACTTGTTGGGTGTTATACTGTTCTGTATGAGCAATTGCCATGAGTATGTAGAAAACTAGTTAGAGTGGTCGGAGCAACAGATGGAGAGTGGGTTGACTTTCGGAAAAGGTAAACAAAACATGCTGCCATTGCCATTGCCATTGCCATTGCACCTCAGTTACAGTTTGTTGTGAGCCTCGACGTTCTTTAACCACATCAGAGTTAGCATAGCCGTTTTCCACCATTATAATCTTTGCTTTGTAAACTCCCCTGAATGACCTACCGCAGTTTCTAACTCATCAGGATTTTCACTTCAAAAGTAGAAACTTTAGTGAAGTCGAAATTCACTTCAAAGTAGAAACTTTAGTGAAGTCTCATTCAGAGTCTCATCTGAACAGAATATAGATGTTGGATGTCCTGTTGGGAAGTGTTTGCCTTTATATACTTATTTAGCAGTCAGCAGCTTGACTTTTTGCTGATTCCTTGTCAAGTTCTTTCATATGCCCTTTAGCTGCATCAGATCAGCTTGCAGTATCTTTAATAAAGGGTATTGTGTGAGGGCGTGAGGGTCTATAAGAAAAATGATTCATTTCCTGCATATCACATGATTATGAGATACTAGTACTGTTGAAGCTCCTTAAAAGCCTCTTGTACTAAGAATCGAGGTCGGGCACGGTGGTGTCCTTTCGACCTTTCCACCTATTAGATATTGGTTTCTTTTCTTATCTGCGACTTTGAAGCTCTCATCATACCAAAAAAATCCTCTTGTGCTGCCAGTAACTGTGTTTCTCATGACACAGGGCAAGCTAGTTGTTCCGAATAGCCATATAATGCTTCCAGTCTGATAACATTGCTCACTTGTATGTTGATCCGGGTTTGTTTATTTCTGAGAATGCTTGGAAGTTGGAACCAATGACAATGTCATCTCCATTTGTAAGCAATAGCAGTAATTTTTCTTTAATAGTGATTAAACTGAATAAGATCGCAGAACGACAAAAAGTTTTACTTTAAGTAGCAAAAAATAATAGGTCGGATAATCCGTTTAATGCAAAAGGTGGAAAAGAGTAAGTAGAGAATGCGGCTGTGAGAAAATCGTGGGGGACAGACAGTATCATATACTGGTAGTGACGTCATCATAGTACACTAGCTGAGTAAGAGCACGTTCACGAGCAGCTGACACCTATCCCCTTTTTCCTCGTTATTAGAACATTGTTAAAAAATAAAAAAACATTACCTGCTCCCTTGGTAAACCACTGGAGATCAATATTTTACCCCCTTTACCCTGGTTGAAGGGGAGAAAAAGGTAACCTTCAAAAAAAAAAAAAAAAAAAAAATCAGGGGAGAAAAGGTTACGTAATAAGTGATTGATTCTTTTCAAAGTAGCCGGTCTTTTGCTAAAAATGTATTGATGGTTTTATAATTCAGTTTGTGTACATAAAGATGAAACATTGTGTTTAAATTTTTTTTTTTTTTTTTTTGACAAAGGGGTGTTTAAAATTTGGTGAGGAAAATTTATCGATAACAAGTGAAATACTCTGTACAATAGTATAAGAAATTAAGAATGCTTGATTACTGCAGTGATTCAAGATAATCTCATTACCTAGAATCTAAACCAAATACGGAGTAACTATTTGGTCGACCTGATCCTACTGTCTTCTTTTCCAAACACTTTTTCATGTACAAATTAGACTTTTTTTTATTATTGTAGGTAAGAGTATGTCACAAACAATGCGGCTAATTAATATGCGTGAATTACGCATTATTGTGTGTACCGCGTATGCACTCAAGCACATCAGATTAACGACAATGAAGACTCTTCTATTAGGGTATGTGAAGATTTATCAATCTCATTTAATGATTCAAGACATCTGCACTTGCTAGTCCTAGTGCCATTACAAACCGTACCAAAAGAAAGAGTGGTTTCCAATTGTTGTGTACTTGTGTCTTGTAACGTCTTCGTCATTTTCAACCTTCTCAGAAATGATCTCTTTTACCCTTGGCATCCATTTGTGACGCAGTACTACTGTACTAGTTGCATTATGTATGGTTAAATGTAGAAAGTTAAAATATGATGTTTCAAACTCCTAGGCCACCTCACTGACAAAGAACACAACAAGTGTAAGCTGTAAAATCGTACTATAAAGTCACGTGCAGTCTGCTAGCTACTGCCTGCTCTTTCTCCAGTCTCTGATCTTTTGCTTTTCTGTACTCTTCCCCTACAGCTTATTGTTACTGCTACTTTTACTGCCTCTTCAACTCCTCACTGCCTTACTGCCACTTTGTCAAGGCTTCATTTATAGGGTCACTTCCTTAACTAGCCATTAATAATGAGAGTATGTTGAACGTTACAATTTATTACCATAGAGTTATAGTAGCAGCTAGTTTTTCTCTCTAACAAGTTAATGCATGGCGGACCAGCCGAGGCCAAAGTCGCCACCTGTGTATGTAGACTTGTATGGTAAGCGCCGTCAACAAGCGAAGCTTCAGGTTTTGGAGCGGGAAATTGGTTTCCTTAAGGTATAAACCATTTTGTTATGTGTTTATATCTTCTTTTGCACTTATATTATGTACTCTACGCTAGCGTTATACTGTAGTATTTCTTGGTGCAATGGTGGTAATTAACGAGTACATTTAAAACTAAACAAAAGTGAGAACTCCTTTAATTTCTTTTTCCTCTGTATGTAACTGTCAACTGTGGGTTGAAACTTGAAAGCAGTGTATCTGTATGGTAAGCTGTTAATATATTGCTTCATTTATGCTCCGGTTCACCCTTTTCTATTCTGTATTATAGTTATTCAAAGAAAAGAATCAGATTCTGTCATGGAATATAAGGCGGAATCGATTCGTGTTATGGTCTTATGGAAAAATAATACATGCATGGATTAAGCTGCAAGTCTTTGACACAAGGGAATACTCTTCTAAACTCTTAGCATGTTGAGGTTGAAATTTTAATTTCCCTCGCGTCACTCACTCAAGTGTCATAACCATGGGTGCTTTTAGTTGGTTTGTAAGGTGTATCACCGTTTATGTCACAACTTACAATTTGATATTTTTATCGTCCTTTTCTTTTGGCTTTGTGTGGGTTCTACGTCAAAGGAGGAAGTCAGAATATAAACTAGAAAAACAACTTCCTGAAGAAATAAAATTAGAAACGTAACTAGAGAAAGAGAGGGAACAAAGCATGAAAGGAGGAAAGGAGTTTGAGGATCGCTTAAGGCTCTAAAGAAAAGAAGATTAAGCACACAGTTTTTAACAGGATATGGCGCGTTTCCCCTTTTCACAAGGGTAAGAATTTGGTAGAGGTCGACCTCTCGCTATCTCAGCTGGTTTTGTAGTACTCCGTACTTGGCAACAATCAGGAACTTTTCCATGTTTCGTGCTTGTGATTGAGATTAGTGGTTTAAAGTTTCTGTTTATTATACCCATATTTCTGGTATAGAATCTATACCCCAGTTAGTTCTGTGCCTATGCCTGAGATCCAATGCCTAAAACTGGTGGTTTAAGGCGAAATAAATGTGTATGAAAAATGTCATTTTTCTCAATCAATGTGTTTTTCTACCCCTATTCTTCCTCTGGCGTATAGTTAGAGGGAGGTAAATTACATAAACAAGCATTAAATAAAGAAAATAAAAAGGACAACGGGAGGGAATGATAAGCAAGATAACTAAGGCGAGCGGAACAATCTGCTGACAATCTTATAAGAGAACATATTGATTTACCACTTGTGCACAGAAGGATCCTGAGTCTGGAAAGCTTTACTTATGAAGTGTTCCTGGTGAACTAAGTAACAAGCAATCCTTTTCCTCAACCTATCTAACAAGACTACTCTAAATTATATATACTTGCATTGCTATGTAAGGCATCCCTTTCTTTATTCCTTCAGAGATGTAAGTCTTAGCCGCTTAGATATATTTATATCCGATTATTCATTTCAAAACAATCCATCATTCCAATTTTCTTGTCAATCAATTCAATAAAAGCCTTTGCATATATTGTATCCCATCCTCGACTTTTCTAAGCACCATGGCCGCTGAGACAGTCAAATCTAAAGCTTCTGGTATAGAAGGCGAGAGGCACAGGCATATAGACCGTGAGGTCAAGGAGATGATCTCTGCACTCACCAGCCGCCTCACTGACCTTCAGCATGTGCACAAGCCTGGACCAAGCCACCACTTGGGAGACGAGGATGAAAATGGAGCAAGGGTCATCACTCTTGCTGGGACCAATACAGGGGCCACCATGAGGGGTGAGCTGTTGGATCGTCATAAGCATGACTATGATAATGAGTTATTCCCAAGTGATGAGCTTGAAGGGTTGGACACCTTTGTGAACAGCAATTTCCAAGCTGTCAACAACTCAATTATGCTTGGCGCTAGCTACACTGCTAATGACCCAGGTGTTCACATGGAAATTGCTAATGTAGTTGATCCGCATGGCCATAAGATTGACAAGCATGGGAAGAAAGCAATGAAAAAAGGGAAGGAGGCTGCCCACGGCAAGCCACATTCTGAGTTTTCTGAATGATCTATGTAACAGGAAGCAAAAGCAACCAATTCTGGAAATTCTGAATAATTACAATGCTTCTAAATCATAACCTTTAAAAATATGGCCCTAAAGAAAATATGAAATTCTTACACTCTAAGCATAGACTTCTACCTTTAGAGTAAGAGATTATATTATGTTACATATCTGAGGGTATATTATGTTGGATCGAGTATATCTTGATTCTGTAGTCTGTACGGAACTTAGAGTTATATGTACTTCTTAATGTTTACAATAATGATAATTTCAAGCTTACCTCAATTTCAGTAATTTCCTATGTGATCGAATGCCTTTCAGCAAGGGAAGTAGATTCACCAACTCAGTAAAAATGTTTCTTGTGTAATTGCAATTATTGATAAGGCTGCTTAAAGTTAAGCCTTTTGGAACATTGCATCACTGTCATACGTCCTTGAAGCCAAACCAGTGCTGAAGACTGCTAAATGTCTTTCTCGCTGTAGTACAACTTGATAAGTTTGAGCTCAGTCAATTCTTCGTCTAGGCAGCGCGGCTCTGGTCACATATACTTTTCATTGATCCCATTATCTCATTGCATCCAGAACAGGAATATTGCTTTCATTCCCTGAAACTCTGTTAGTTCTTCTAGCTGATAAGTTTTGGTTTGTAGCAACCAGTAGCTCCTTTGTCTTTCAAGTTGGTTGATTTTGATTTCACAATTGACGGCATATAGTAAATGTTCTTATCTGGTTCGACATCATACAGATTCTTGTGCATTTTTTTTGTTTATAGTTTATTGACTTTGTTACTTCTGATCTCACTGTGAGCAGGAGGAGTTGAAATCACTTGAGACTGTTCAACCTACTTCTAGGTGCTGCAAAGAGTATGTAGGAGCTTGTACAGTGCCTGATTCAGCAAAATGTGGCATCTCATTATGAATTATGTTATGGTCTTTTGCCACTTTTCAAGCTTCTAACCTGACATTCTACTATCTCTTTGATATAAAATGACAGGATCAATGAGTTTGTCGCAACAAAACCAGATCCCTTTATAACTGTGTATGATCTCCCTCTTTATGGTTTCTTTTGCTTTGATTGGGAAAAGAATAAGGAGTTTAAAATGTTGTGATGTTATCTGCAGAAATCAGAAGTCTGATTCACCAGACTGTTCTTGGAGGAAAATCAGGTGCCTTTTCTTGTTTTTTCCCCTCATATTTTATAACCTGTATTTTTGTAAACCTTGAAGATAACTATCCTTGATAGTGTGAGCTCTTCCATTTTGGGCTGGCACAAAGAGAACGAACTCAAAAGACTTGGTTGGTATAACCATAATTACTTCAGGCATGTAGTGCGTCATTGGATTAATATTCTAATTTATATGTTGACTATGTTATTTAATCCCTTGGAAGTACCAATATGGGTGTGGATCTGAGGGTTACACATAGCTATTTCCACGGACTTTATATGTTTATGGTCGTACATAAGGTGTCAAACCGTCTACAAGGGCAAGTAATTGGAATTTGAAGGAAGAGTAAGTCACATTTGTATTCCAAAGGCTTTGCTTCTTTTCCTTCTAATGTAAAGTGCTAACCATCAACCTTCTATGCATTGCTCTCCTAGATGAGTTACAAAATTGTATGACCCCGTTAGATTAATTAAGGGCCTTATTTTTAGAGCGAGTTGTATACTCTAGTCTGTTTGCAGTATACATGGGTGACGGGAGAATAATTCCTTGGGTATTTGAATCGAAGAAAAAAGTATGTCAATCAGGGAGTTGATTGTTTGAATTATTATCTGAATCACTTTTGGAAACCTGATCTGACTAGAAGTTCCTGAACATTGACCAGGAAAAAGTTTTGTTTTAAATCGTCATGGATTTGCTGTTTCAGTGGATGCTGTCAATCAGATAATGCACATCATGCACAAGTCAAAAACAACTGCTGCTGCTGCTGTACGAGAAAGCTTTGCAGCACAGAATGCTGCGGATCAGAATGCTGCTCATGTTTAAATCAGAACTGCTGCTCATTTAAGTTAACCTGCTCTAGTAATTGCTGTAAGGTAAAGCTTTGCCCAAACAGTGTACGGAGCTGTTGCAGCTCTTGCTGCTGGTAATTATATAAACCTTTGAATTCTGAAGAAAACTGTTGTAGTATTATTACAACTAGTTGATGATATAAATCCTGCAAAAGGAGTAGTTTTAGTGCCAATCATAGTTTTGCATTTGATATTTTTTTTCCTTCCTCATATATGTTGATTTTCTTCTCGTTTTGCATATGGCCAATTGCAAATTTTCACCCCTGCATAATTTTCAGTCTGAGATCGGAATAAATAAAAATCGCTATCGGCATTAAGCCGTAGCTAGCCTATACTACAACTATTACCGACATTTGTTTGTGTATGGTTCACCCATATTAGCAGTTAATTGTTTCGAGAAAGAAAAAATATCCACAAGTGATAAATCCAACATCAACTAGATCACAATATCTCACTACTACATTTAGTCTACTCATGTGCCTTTGTTCATATATCTGGAGACTTACAGTAGAAAACTTGTATATATAGTATTCTATCCAGAGTCTTAATTCTTACACAGAAGTTTACACTCAGTACATGAAAGAAGTTCCTCAAGCATAAAAATGTAAGTGGAATACCAATTAACTCACCCAAGTTGGGTGGCTGAGTTGAAAGAGGTCCCCCTTCTATCCTCTAGGTCTCAAGTTCGATACCCACCAGCTGCAAAATGTTGCATTAAAGCCTTGATGGTTCTTGGTGTCCTTAATGGACATGGGTAAGAGCCAAAGATAGTGGGCTCTTTAGGCCTAGGGTGAGATATTCCCCCCTCTTGCCTCCTGGGTCGAGCCGGTCAGCTTCAGCTGGCTAACCTCCTTGTGGCCCTTTGTCGGCTAGGGTCATAAGACGAGAGTTTACCCAGTGCGCACCCGAAGAATAGCGGCTGCGGATTTCCACGTCATCCAAAAAAAAATTTACCAATTAACTCACCCAAAAAATTCATGCCATAGTACATAGACCAAAAACAACAAATGAATGAAAGCCACAATGTGATCTCAATACAAAAGACAACACATTACACAATACAAAATAACCCTCACATAATACCCAGGGAGACAAGCCCAAGTGTCAAACTCTAACTAGTCCACAAAGATCCCAACCCATTTCTTTATAAACGTCACCAATAATACTACAATCATTGAAAGAATATACACAACACTCCCTTTATACTGGAGATCCACACCTCCAAACCAACCAACCCAACATAAACACATCAATGAAAATGGCTAAACCAACAACACTTTCCCTCATTTTCTTAACCACTCTTTTAATATTTCTCCCCCTCACCCAATCAAAGTCAACCTACATAATCCACGTGTCAAAACCTCATTCGCCCACCTCCTCCCCACGTCACTACTACACCTCAATCCTCCACTCTCTCTCCTCCACCTCACCCAGCGGGCCCCACCAACCCGACCTCATATATTCCTACTCCCACTCCGCAACCGGCTTCGCGGCTCACCTCACGCCAGCCCAAGCCGCCGAGCTGAGCCGCCACCCGAATGTCCTATCCATTACCCCAGACCGGGCCCACCAACTCCACACGACCCACACCCCGCAGTTCCTGGGCCTGGCTGACGGGTCGGGTCTCTGGCCCAACTCCAACTACGCATCCGACGTCATCATCGGGGTCCTTGACACGGGGATCTGGCCTGAGCTGGCTAGCTTTAATGATGACGGGTATGCTGACGTGCCCGCCACGTGGAAGGGGAGTTGTGAGGTGGGGCCCGAGTTTCCCGCCAGTTCTTGTAGTAAGAAGATCATTGGTGCTCGTGCTTTCTATAAAGGGTAATGCTTTCTCTTTATGGTTTGGTAAAATAAAAAGTTTTGATCACTTTTTCACCAACGTTGACTTTTTTTTATCCCGGAATTTTACAGTTTGGTATGCATGAACTAGTTGAGTTGAACTGACTTAAACTCGACTTGGAAAGCTTTGTACTTCGATTTAACTAGTTGAGTTAGATTGACTTAAACTCGACTCGAAAAGGTTAATACTTGGATTTAACCAGTTCAGTTGAGATGACTTGAACTTGATTCGGAAAGTTTAATATTTGGATTTAACTAGTTTAGTTGAGGTGACTTAAACTGAACTTCGACTTAAAAAGTTTACTTGGATTTAACTAGTTGAGTTGAGTTTACTTAAACTTGATTCGAAATGCTTAATAACCGGATCATGTAATCTGGCAGGGGATCACATTGTTGTGTCAGTTGTAAGATTATATATATCTTGTGTAGTTAAACTCCACTCGAAAAGTTTTATGCTTTTTTTGTTGTTTATTTGAGTGAACTCTATTGTTATTGTTTTGTTATGAGTAGGAAAGGATGCACATTCATAGGTCGAAGGACACGGACTATGTTGTTGTGTCACAGATTATATCTTGTTCAATTATACAAAAAATATTACATAATATATGGCATAATTTGGTTGGATTTAGTGCTCGAGTTAGTCGGAATTTTTAGTATATAAAGACCAAATTTTGATAAACAACACACTTCAACAGTAGTAACTAGTAACATGATTAGTTTGTAACTTTAGTGCTATCTGACCATCTTGCATTAATCGCATTATTATGTCATTGGGGACTAAATATGTGACATTTGGTTAGTAAAGACCAACTCTAATTGTTGGTCGACAACCCATCTACTATAGATGTGTAGCTTTGTTGAATTGGAACGATGATGAGTTTGATCAGCCTCTCTACGAGTTAGAGTAAGGCTTTCAGTTGTGTTAGCGACAATGCTATTATTATTGGGTGGTTTTTATTGTTGCTGTTTTTGTTGATTAGTTTGATCAGAACATTGTACTAAATTTTTGCACTACATCTAGATATGAAGCGCATAGAGGGCCGATGAACGAGACCAAAGAGTCAAAGTCCCCTAGGGATACAGAAGGTCACGGGACCCACACGGCCTCAACAGCCGCCGGATCAGTGGTTCCTGACGCCAGCTTCTTCCAGTATGCCCGAGGGGAGGCTAGGGGGATGGCGACTAAGGCTCGAATTGCTGCCTATAAAATATGTTGGAGTTCAGGATGTTATGAATCAGACATACTGGCTGCCTTCGACCAGGCCATAGAGGATGGTGTCCATGTCATTTCGCTTTCTGTAGGATCAAGTGGATTAGCTCCAATGTATGATGCGGATTCGATTGCTATTGGTTCACTTCATGCAGCTCAGAGTGGAGTTCTAGTGTCTTGCTCAGCTGGAAACTCTGGGCCTGGTCCTTTTACTGTGGTGAATATTGCACCGTGGATTTTGACAGTTGGAGCTTCGACTGTCGATAGGGAGTTTCCTGCTGATGTGGTGTTGGGAGATGGAAGGACTTTTAAGGGCGTGTCTCTGTTTTCTGGTGATGCTTTGAATGATAGTGTTTACTTGGAGCTGGTTTATGGTGGAGATTGTGGCAGTAAACTCTGCATACAAGGTACTGCTAATCACTTCTTCGGGCTTTGTAGTCTTTCAATGACAAGTTTATATGCGAAATCCTTCTCTCTGTGTGATTAGGATAATATGAGTTATGTGTATACGTGTTGTAACAGGGGAACTTGATTCATCAAAAGTAGCAGGGAAAATGGTCCTCTGTGAGCGAGGACAGAGTGCAAGGGTTGCAAAGGGTGCTGCAGTTAAACAAGCTGGCGGAGTGGGGATGATTCTTGCTAACACAGAAGAAAATGGTGAGGAATTGGTTGCTGATTCGCATTTGATCCCTGCCACTATGGTGGGTCAAATTGCTGCGGAACAGATTAAGGTCTATGTTTCTTCAATTCCTAATCCAAAAGCCACAATCGATTTCAAAGGGACCGTCATAGGTACTTCACCATCAGCGCCAAGGGTGGCTGCATTTTCTAGCCGTGGCCCCAACCATCTCACGCCGGAAATCCTCAAGCCTGATGTAATAGGTCCAGGGGTTAACATTTTGGCTGGCTGGACTGGATCTTCTGCTCCCACTGATCTGGATATTGACCCGAGAAGGGTGAAATTTAATATCATCTCCGGAACTTCCATGTCTTGCCCACACGTTAGTGGCTTGGCTGCTTTGCTCAGAAATTCTTATCCTAATTGGAGCCCTGCAGCTGTGAAATCTGCGCTTATGACCACAACTTACAACCTTGACAATTCTGGGAAGAACTTCACAGACCTTGCCACAGGCAAACAATCGTCGCCATTTGTTCATGGATCGGGTCATGTTGACCCAAACAAGGCTCTGGATCCTGGTCTAGTTTATGACATTGATACTAGTGACTACATTGCATTTTTATGTTCCATCGGGTATGATTCCAAAAGGGTCGCCATTTTCCTCAAAGAGCCTACTACGGTTGATTGTGCGGCTAAGAACTTGTCTAGCCCTGGTAATCTGAATTACCCATCATTCTCAGTCGTCTTTGAATCTGGCAAGGAGGTTGTTAAATACACTAGGGTAGTAAAAAATGTTGGCAGTTCAGCTGATGTTGTATATAAAGTTAATGTGAATGCTCCAGCCAATGTGGATGTCAGTGTTTATCCAACGAAGCTTGTCTTCAGTGCAGAGAACCGATCACTGTCCTATGATATCACTTTTACCAGCACTAGTGGAACTTATCAATCCATCCTTGGATCATCGAGTTTTGGGTCAATTGAGTGGAGTGATGGAAGTCATCGTGTGAGGAGCCCCGTTGCAGTGAGGTGGGTTCAGGGAACTCAACAACACTTCATTGCGTCAATTTGAGTACGCAATTTTCAAAACTTGTAATTCTGTAAATGGTGTGCGTAGGATGTATCGTAAAGCACGATGAATGTTCTTACAGATACTGGATAGTTTCTGATGACATTCTTGGCCAGTTTCTGATAAAATTCTTGGCCTCTGTATAACTATTGAGTTATGTACCTTTCTATTGTTGGAACTTGGAATATTATTTCCATGGTGGCATTAATAATTTTTGCTACTTGCCACTGTTCTTTCAACCTCTTTTCTCAAGCCAACTTTTGTATCACTTCTGTTCATTTGGTCTCTGGTATAAAAAAAACATATATATAAATCTATAATGATAGTTTTGCCATCAACTGCTATCTGTTATGCACCTCTGCCGCCCAAGTCTTTGGAGTATGATTCTTTGTTAGATTATAACCGTGAGGAACAAAAACCACACAGCATGAAACCTCCAAAAAGAAAAACAAGAGTTGCAAAAGTGAAAAGACTCCTGAATGTCTCGATGCCGTTTCTTTGGTATGGCTGAAAAGATCAAGGCGTAAGTACAAACAATAAGCTCTTACAACTTTTGATCTTCAACTCGTTTTTCAATTAACTTTACTTACCTTTTCTATTAATATTGACTAACCAAAGACATCCTTGTATGATTTCACTAATTTTTAAAGAACCGAATTCAGGAAATCCCTATCACTAAAAATTCGTCCAGGCTTAGCACATGATTGTCGTTGAAATGGACCTTGTTCGTGGTAAAATCTGCCACTGCATGCCCTTCTATGTACCAATGGCTAATCACGATTGATACAAACTGATTAAAATCCAATTCATAAAATCCAATTCAACATCGCCATGCTTACACCAAATTCTCACGACACTTTCCAAACATCTATAAATTGTCCCCTTAGACTATCAATTCGGATCCTAGATACCTCGGCCGCAACCACCTCATCACGCAGCAGAAGCTTCCGCAGTCAGTAGACAAACTATCCCTTCTACATCTCTGATAAAAAAACGTTGGTAACGCTTCATTATGTAATTGAAACATTTAAAGTCATGCATTGGAGTAACCCGTCTAAAAAGCGATTGCAACAGTATCCATATAATCGGGCTGGACAATGTGTCCCATTTCATCAAAGTATTGGATCACTTTGCTTTCGTCCCCCAAGTTATTCCAAAAACCAAACACTAAAGAAAGCCTACGGCTTCATGCCTTCATTCCTCCAGAAGTCTTATATTCTTTTGAGCTCTCAGAATGAAAATTTGTTTATTGAGGCACAAAATAACCCTATTTTGCCAGGGAAATAATCACAAGTTTTTGGAACTAATAAGCGACTATCACCTTTTCCTAACCCGACATAGGTCCATTTGCATAATCAGAAAACTCTCATGTGCAATAGTTTAGACGAATTTTACTTTCAAGTTAAAATGGTTATCTATAGTATTAAAAGGGTCATACGTATTTTCTAAATGGTCACTTTAAAAATTTTGAAGCTTACATCAGTCATATTTACAACGTGATCATAGGATTACTCTTGATCGGATTACTGTATTCCATAGACATATATAGTTACAGAGAGTACAATCGTAATCAAATCAGTGAGATACTAAGATCCTAAGATATTATACACAAGATAATAACTATCCTATGTTAAGAGATATACAAGACATTATCCTAGATTACAAGATTACATAATATTACAAAATATGTAGTCTAACACTTTTAGCTCAATCTAGAGTAAGTCTATTTTAGAATTAGTTTTCTTTATCGTCTTTTTTACATCATTTGTAATGCATAATAACTTACGACGGTGTCGTGTCACCGTATACATGTTGTGATGGATCTTGTCACCAAGTAAAGGCGTGTAAGATGAGATAGATTCAACAACCTTTGTATATAAACTGCCACAATTTTTTTTATGAGGTAAAAACCCATCATAGTTGATCAAGTTGTTTTTGCATTATAGATGTGGAATGTGATCACACCGCTTTATTCTTTAATCATTGCTAACCATTACACTTTACATGATTTGTATTGTTCAACCTTTCTCTCAAGTAAGCTTTTAAGTTGAAAAAACAACCATGTATGACATCTACAGAATATCTCTGTTTCAATTATTGAAATTGAAATTGGTACAATATTGTATCATATCTTGATGTAACAATTTCTGTCATTGATAAACTTTTTGATTACTACAGACGACATTTTTGCTTTTTGGTTTTGACAAGTTCACAAGGGCGTGTACTTGGAGACAGAATCTCTAGAAAAAGTCTATTAGTGGAGAACAGTTTGTTCATGACTTGAAACTACGACTTCTGATGCATTATGCATGAAGCGTATGGATTGTCTTGGCATATGAATATTTGTAAATGCAAGCTTTCAGTATGATGCTTTGAAGATATAAGGAACAAAATGAAAGACATAAAGAAATACTACTATGAGGGGTGATCAATGATTAGCACTTACGGAGCAGCAGATAAGATAGAATTGGACACGTGAGGTAGCATAAGTTGCCAAAGCGATCAAAGCTCCTCCATTGCTTTTGTTCAAAGTTTGTTTTAATCCATTGATGAAAATCTTTTCATATCCTTGACAATCCAAGTTGGCATGGGAGATACAGGATTGCTTGCAAGGCCCCCAAATCAATCATGAAGACTCTGAATAATAAATTAGAAAATCTCAGCATCCACCTTTTATACGATAAGGGAAATTGGATAACATGCCTCCTTACTACCCCTAGTAGCTAGCTTACAGATTTGCATTAGAAGTTCAGTTATTCTTGATCTAAGATGTCTGAGCCTCTAATATAAAATGTCCAATCTCATTGTCACAAAAAAAAAAAAAAAAAACATGTTCTACATGCATGTCCATTTTCGTGTAACTTCAGAAATTTAGAAAGTCTTCTATGAGACCACCTTTTGATTTTATGTTAAATCGACCTTCTTAGAAAGTCACTTTTTATCTTAAATGGTTATTTTTACCATGTTGGTAAAAAAAAAAAAAAAAAACCAGTTCGACTTCTATTCAATTTATAACTAGTCTATGTCTCTTTAGATAATTTACATATGATATTTGTGTCGTAGTAAAGTTTCATATACTCAAATGAAAACTTTATTTTTATAGTGATCGAATACATATATGCACAATGAAAGTGTACTGAAAGACAAACCGTTTCCATGTTGTACTATGATAGACTGGCTCTAACTTGGCTGTTACTTCCCAACTCGATAGATAGCACAATTTAAAGTATACACTCAGCCTGCCACGCAGATTAAGCTTTAATTTGCAGTTCCTTTCGTTACGTTGCATGATGCAGTTGCACAAAGCTGAGACTTGTTTCCTTGTACTCGGCCACTCGGGCATTAACCCTTCCTTCCAAGAAAAAGCAAACTTAAAATAGCCTGTATAAAGAAATAACTTAAGCTTTATCATGCATGTATCATCTATGACGTTTGATCAGCAGATCAGGTTGACAGTGACCGTAAACTAAAATTAGTCAAATTTTAATGAGTAGGAATTTACAAAGAACAGTGACATAATCCATCAATAACAAGATAAAATGTATCATGTGGCCGAAGACCAAAATGCATAAAAATTGTATTTAATTAGGTTGATTAGGTAAACTACTTTCCGGCAAGGCAATGGTAAAAACGACCCCAGTTAGTGCTGGTTTGAAGGTCTCGAAGATGCACGTACGCCCATCGTTTTTGTGACAGAGACAGTGAATATACAAGATAATATATAGTATCTTATCTTCTATTTGTTTCTAGGGAAATTTTTTTAAATATGCTTGACTTAAACAGATATATCTATGGCCTTCGCAATTCTTCTTCACTGTTTCAACTGTAGACCGAATCCGAACAATTAGATATATGGCTTATCATTGTTCATTTGATAACTGCAAAGTATATATATAAATACATATGGCCCCTCTAAAAACTTCAAGTTCTTTACGATAGATATGTTTTAGAGGAGATTGTCTAATTATAAGTTAAATCAGACTATTATAAAGTGGTTGTCACTTGGTCTAAAACAGTCAACTTTTGTACAATGTTGAAGAAAATATCATGTTAATTTTAACTCGATTTATAATTAGGTCTAATTTCAGGTTGAAATCAAACTTTTTATAATAATTTATATCTCATCATAAAAAGATTAGACATCTAAAGCAATATAATACATTTTTTTTTGTTTGAAATGGGCGTACAAAGTCGCTATAAGAATCGAACCCCCAATCTCATCAGTGGGGTAAAAGAGCTCTTACTACTTGAACTAGTTCTTTTCTTATAGCAATGTAATACATGCAATAACCATTACGTAGTATTTTGAAACATAAGAGTCAATTGCGGCATGGATCACTTTACCTAACTCATCAATCTCGCTCATTCAAGTTGAGGCGTTGAGCTATAATATGAATGATGGGGGCAACTGGAAGTCTGGAACTCTGGAAGTAAGGGCCCCTACCTCGTACGTAGCAATTACAAAACCACCACATTTATATTGAAGTAAACAAAAAAAGTGCGGAATTCAATAGCTCCCCTAGATCATTTAGTTTTTGTCTGCTTTCTAAATGTGCTATCTAGTAAAATGTCTAAGTTGATCTGCTATCCTTACAAGTTACGAGTCTCCTTATTAATCTCATTTACATGTAATTTTTTTTCAATAGTTTAAGTTTTTTTCAATAGTTTTAACCCTGAAATTTTAATTATAACTTATTGTACACAACACTTTCAGTTCAATTTAAAGAATTAATATCTTTCATTGTATTTTAGTTCCTTTCAATTCTGTCAACAATGTCAATTCCTCACAATTCTACAATTTCAGTTATAGAGAATAAATCATTTACATATACCGCCCAACTTCCGATGATGGCGACGATAAATGCTAAACATAATCAATATATATCTACAATCTTATATAAACAGCCGTTGGTGACTTATGTTCCATAGTCGTAAAAGGCCATAGCTCCTATATGTGTACTATACTTCTATGAATGTGGTGAAATCTTGTCAGTTAGTAAAGAACCATGACTTCACGAATCACGAGCAGTTTGCAGAAATAAATATGTAAATCCTGCATGCATACCCCCACTCTAGCCTTTGATGGATAATCTTGATAGTGAAATCTCGAGAACATTATTTCGTTCCCCACTTTCTCCATGAAAGACAAAGGGCTAAAAGCCTTAAAGCACCCAAAATCGATCTCTTGCATCACAGTATATGTTAGTATTGGATATGATATCATCTGTCTGATACGTTTGACTTGAAATTAAGCCTTGAATAAATTCTGGCGTTATCTGTTAAATGCAACGAACAAACATATTTCATGTTCTTTTGTCAGATGTCCTCATGGCACCACCACATTGACTGGCTAAATTCAGAAATAAACTGACTTAAACTGGAATCATCATCTACAGATCCTCTTGCTAGAATGCTAGATGCCCCCCCACCCCCCACCCCACCCCCAACCCTTTCTTTTTTGTTCTTTTGGGGAAGTGGGGGCTCTCTCATGTGTTGTGCGAAAAGCGTGTGGCGTACGATAGATTAACTACGAGCAAACAATTAAAAGACACAAAATTTACGAGGTTCACTATCAACGTGATAGCTACGTCCTGAGGGCCAGAAAAACTCTTTGTTTTTAGTGGTGAGATTACAGATACAAGATGACAGAGATTAGTTCTCAATAAGCAAATCCCTAAAAAACTAGATCTCACAGAAAAAGCCTCTTTTTTTCTCTCTTCTATCTCACTTAATGAAACTAGG
>CAAKMY010038856.1:0-12419 GCA_901111285.1 Corrigiola litoralis
TTCGCTGACTTGAGCCCGAACCAAATTGCTTTAGTTTCCGCCACTTGAGGTTTGGGAAAAAGGTTAGTAACTAGGTTCGAAACATATACGGCAGCACTAAAAGCAAAAATATAACCAATTAGGATTGTTAAAAATAAAACNNAAAAATAAAACATAGTTAGGATTATTGGCAATCAATGGGCAATATTTAGCGTAGTTGTATGCAAATTTTCCTTTAAGAAATGACTAACATGTTCGTTTTAGCTTAGATGGGTTTTAATATTTCGTGATGTTAATCATATAAAAATCAAAATCTTTATGTTTTAAAGTATTATAGGCCTTCAATTAAGAATTAAAGTATTTTCTTTTCATTGAACATTGAAGTCAAGTTTGCTAAACAAATTAGACGGTTTCTTTCAAGACAATTTATTATGATTTACATTTTTAGGAGGGCTGCAAACGATGTTAGATAAATAAATCAAAATTATAGAGATGCATGCTACTTATCGTATCAAATACTAATCTGGCAAAAGTAGCTCACCATCATTTCTAAAAACTATTCTATTACGACCATTCATAATTTTCCACCATAAAAAAAAATCAATCTAAATTCGGCAGAGTTAAAATTTCCCCTTATAATGTTGGGTTGTCAACAATATCGCCGGAAGAAAATGACGGGACAAAGAAAGTGAAATTCATCCTACATCAACTAACATCCCAACAATCTTGAGTAAACGGACAATGAAATAAAAAAGTATGTGAGACGAGTCTTTAAAATGGTGATTGCAGAAAGGATTAAGGTTGGCCCAATGGTTGGGAACTCAATCTGCCTGGGGGTTGTCCCAAGTTCGAATCCTTATATCCCGTACCCCGCAACATTAATTGCTCCAATGTACCAAAAAAAAATGGTGATTACAGAGGAGACAATTGTTTAACAGAATAACCGGGACATAATGTTACTTCTCACAAGTCTTTCTTAATGACAAAGAATTTGCACTAATCTTTGCCTATAAAGGTTTTAACTTTGTTTGAAATATTAATATTCCAAAATGCAATCAAATTTACAATCACTCCTTTAAGACAAGAAACAACAGTCTAACAAAGTCGCAGATTTAATTTATAACAAGCTAAGAGAGGCTTTGCCATCATTATAAACCCTTTATAATTTCTCTGATTTCTTTGTAATTTCTCTCTTTCCCTTTATTTTTTTGGGCGGGGGATCGACAACATAAAACATAAGCGTGTAGTAATTCAACACGTAACAGTTGTCAGTAAGTACTCTAAATTTCCTCATTGACAGTGAATGATATGATACATGGTCTGCCTGCAATTTGATATTGACTGTTGTGAGCTGGCGTTGGAGTATATATACTGTGCCATGCACTAGCAAATTAGCCGTAGTGGCTCTGATGTCTCTGATTGTCATTATCTTACATACATACGGATCGAGTACAATGCTAATGTGATAATGTCTACTATCCACAAATGGACCATGCATGGCCTCCTGTCCTCGTCTTAAGTCTTCCTATCCCATAATGGTCTCCATACTTTTGTTCTTTTGCTTTTCTGTTTTCACGACTCACTAGTGCGCTAAATCATTTCTCAACCCTCTTTTACTAGACTCTCATAGCAAAATTATTACGGCTTACTATGGTAATATTTTATTCATCAATGCAACATAGTTTGTGTCGACGAACAGTACATTAGTTTCATTATGTTTATTTCTTATTGCTTATTCTTATCGAGTCATATCCTAACTATTAATTGTTGAAGCATTAAGGTTTTGACCAAAATAATCCACTTATTAGTCTCTTAACATTGCATGTATGTATGCTTGATCATATTAATGTCTTGGTTGCAAGTTAATCTTTCAGTAAGCACGGAGGCTATTGGAAAGATGATTTGTTAACTAATTCTCATCAAGATATTGATCAAGATAATGATGGAAGATTAGTTTAGGATGTGTTTCTTATTACTAGTCTTGTGCGACGGAACAAGTGTGTGAGTTGGTTTGAGTAAGTGTGCAATAACGATACATCACATATGAGACAGTCTCTGAGAGTGTCACATACGTTTTGCACATATAAGACTGTTTCTTAGACTGTCACATATTGTCCTGCACTTGGATATAAATGAATGATATTTCGATAATTCTTTCCTTATCTTTAAATGATTTGCATGGAAAATGTGTTAAAAGGAAAAGATATTTATTCTTGAAAGTATATAATTTAAAGAAGGATTTAAATTATTTGGATAATATTATTTCATCTCTTCTTGGAGCATAATAGATGTGAGATTTTTCTTCTCTTGATTAACATGACTTCTCAAATTTGATTGAAGAAAATATCTTATTGTTTTGGAAAAAATATTTTCAAAAGATAGTATTTCAAGTTTTATGGAAATAAGAAAATATCTTTATCTTATCTTTTATTCTTTGTTGAGAAAATCAAGGAAGGATGTTTTACTTGATTTATTCCTTAAATTATTACTGATGTTATAAAGACTTTCAAAACAAAATAAGAGATCAGAGTTCATTGCTTTTCATAGAAAACATACTACAACATCCAAGTGAAGTCGAGTACACAGTCTCATCAGTCCTGCACTTATACACTTGTTAATGTCTAGGTTTGTAATTGTCATCTCTATTTGCTTAACTAAGAAGCACATCTTGAGATACACTACTTGTACTTTTCTCTTTTAGAGTAAGGTATTTGGGGTACAAGCGATCTGTACTCATCTTGATTTAACTAGGGATTAGTTGATCAAGTTACGACTTGGGATTAGTAATAAGGGTTTCTATTGTCTTGAGTAAGAGAGTAGAAAAGATTTCATTGAGGAAATAAGTTGTGGACATAGACCTCGAGTTGGGGTCGAACCACCTGAATTCTTGTGTGTCAATCTGTCATTTGCATTGTTGGTTATTAGTCGTGTATATTGTATCTAATAAAAGATTATAATCTCTAGTCCGTGATATAGTATACTAGATTGTCCGTTCATTACTTTAAAAGTCAAAGTTTATCACTAGTTTTCAATATTCAATTCACCCCCCCCCCTTCTTGAGTATTAACCCTTCTTGTTCTTTCATTAATAATTCAAGATATACAATTAAAATCATTATAGATCATCTTGAGTCATTATTTCTTTGTCAAAAATACTAATTTATCTGATTATATTTTTATACTCCGTACATAATTTTTTATTATACATATAGATCGAGTCATTACTCATTAGTGATAAAGTGGGATATCAGATTGTGTCAAAAGGCATACATAAAAATATCCAAATGAAAAACGTATTAGCGATCCGTTAATTGAGAAAATGGTAGAAAGCCTTGTGATTTGTGAATGTTTTTTGGTTTTCACCATCCGGTTGAGTCCGGATTCGAGCTGGGTAGGACCACTAGGGCGGCAAAGCTCTCCCTCTGAGTTTTAACACTGCTGCATTTCCAGGGTCTCGAACCTGAGACCTCTGATTAAACTAGAACAACCCCTTACCAGTTGATATAAGTGCTCTGGGTATGATTTGTGAATGTGACTAGTAAGAAGTCAGATAAGCGGTTAAAGTTTGCTCCTTCCTAAGAAATGAATCCATTTTCTTCGTAAAGAGATTTATAAATCCATTTATAACTGAGACCCTACTACTCTACGCGACATAAATATATAAATATATACTAGACATAAATATATAATACTTCAACCCTCATAACTAGAATGATTACGAACATCCGGTAGCAAAATTTCGATATATACTAGGGGCTTATTCATGGTAGTCGCGGCAAGTGCTTCATTATCTGAGCAACAATTGTTTGGTGCGATCCGAGTCAAATTCCATATACTACATGCATCTACATGAATTAGAGACATACATTATCAAGAATAGACTAAGCTCTTGAAGGATGTGGGGGAGACAGTACCCCACGATCCTCAGACAGTCGCCTTATTTAGCCTAGAACATTTAATGCATGATGGATCTGTATTACGTATTTACGTTGGCACTTGGCAAAACATGCAAATATATATGTTAGCCTTTTCACTAGCTTAGAGTCTATTTATTTCACTAACTTAAGGTTCATTTTCAGTACGTTTGAGGGAGATTGTTAACTACTTCGAGAGATGCACGACATAGCACAAGCTAGGGCCTAGGGGTGTGCTAGTTGAACCATGGACTCAATTTCTGTGAAACTATGCATATGATAATTTTGACTCTTAAATAATAAGTAAGGAACAGCATATGATAAGTAACTACTAAGTTCCTTCCACATAGTGTGAGTTAGAGTTACACAAGTTTTCTTCTTTGAGCCGGAGGTGTTCGGGGGTAGGGGAGGTGTCGAGTTTACTAGGGGACAATTGCAAAGAGTTAAGTTACATCGCAAAGTTGATGGGAAGCAGAGAGCTGTGGGATCATGCATAGCTTCAGGGCTTGGCATTACCAGATTGGACCATGCTATAACTTACGTTTGATTTGACTAATTCACCCATGAAATTACCACATCATACATGGGTTAAATGTCCTATGCAACAGTCGGAAAAGATTTGGACGAATTACAAACTTACAGTAGCTATGATACTATGATATTTCATTATTTCTGACCAACTTCTCTCTACCAGGAAGCATTTGGGTTAAAAGTAAGGGAGATGTTGTTTAAGTCAATTATTGAATCTTATCTTGTCGATCACTTCGTTGCCCTATGTTGGATTTGATGTTAACTGTGGCAGATATTGATGTTCATAATAATGCACTTAGGTTTTATTCACATTTTCCATAACATAGTCAGGATCAGCTTATCTTCTCTAATTAAAAAGAGCAATGACTTTCACTAAGATATTACTCATTGTCTCGTGTAACTGGAGCCACTATTGAGCCCAAATCTGATGTGATACCACCGCATGCATAATCTTATTTGCTTAGCGTGGCTGATTTCGTTGACAAAATTCCAACGTTGTGCGACCTTTTGTATATGAATGATTACGTACTGAAGTTATGTAACCTAATTATTGTGTTGAGGACTTTTTTTTTTTGTTGAAACTGAATAATATTACTAATAGGAGTAGGAGGCACAAAGAGGATTGTGTTGAGGACTTGAGGAGGTCCTATTTGTCATTAATATATGATGGACTTACCCCCATCCACCCTATATTTCATGTACAGTATTATCTTAGTATGGATACGTTCACGTTATTCCTTCCTTAATCCTAATTAGGAATTGAATTTGGAATGCCAATTTTTTTTAATGAAAGCGAGTCTCACATATAACTAAAGAGATACTATCATACTACTTATTTGCATCTGATTAGACAAGTGAAACCTCCTTATTGTCTTAGTGGACTTCACTTTGCGGGGTATATATACTTTAATTTGCAGGTTGCACCATGCCACCATAGCTAGAGTTCAAAGCAGTAGTCTTACTATTGATGCTGGCTTGTATCAAGGTAATGAGAGCAAACAGTTTCACCAAACTATTCCTCATCATCGACAGACAATGGTGCAATAACAACAAAGTTAACTTTAAGAAAAGCAAGACTTTTGAAAATCATAGTAGTATCATCTTTGCTTGCTACGCCTTTGCCCTTTTTGTGGCCCTTTCATGCATGAAAAAAAGTATAATCACTTTAGAAATTGATTCCACTTGCTATATTGGTCAGAACAAAGAGTTGCTCGATTTATCTGTTGTCCTTTTCTCTTAGACACCCTTTAGTTTTGCTTGTGATTGGTCGTTGTAAAGTGTTGGCACTATCCTGAAAATCCACATCCGTTCTGGACGATGAAAAGGGCTTTTGGCTCTATACATTATTACATTTGGAGTTGTTTTGTCTAATGAGTAATGATGCTGGGAAGACGGTGTAACCTATTATGCTTGGATGTCCGTTGCTAAACCATTCAATATTCTGCTCAAAAAGCTAATAGTTAGAAGATTTTGAGAGAGACAAAGTAGGTGGCAACCTCCCCAGACCCCATGCAAAGGCGCGTAGGACCATAGAAATTGGACTGAAGCAACTTGATGTACTCTAATTAAGCTGACTGAATGCTAAACTGCTAACACAAAGGAATGCAGTATGAATGTGTTTGAAGCTTATTTACCTAATTATAAGATTTGGATCAGTTCTCATCTTCGACTATGTACTATATTATATCTCTATAAACGAAACAAAACATCCATAATATCATTAGAGCAAACCGGGGCACATTTGTTTCGGGCAATGATTTTTATACTCCCGCATTTGATTTTTACACTCCTCATGTGAGAGGAGTAGATTCCTGCAAAGTAATCTATGCTCTCACATAGAAAAGGTGAGTGGGAGTGTAAAAATAAAAATGGAGAGTGTAAAAATCAGTTTTCATTTGTTTCCGTATACAAAGTATATATTAAGTATTGTCTACTTGAGTTAATTATGACTCTTCTATCTAACAAATTAACGCAGGTTATGTTATATGTGTTTCAGGAATTATCTTGTGTAACAAAACTTTATAAAAGCTCAAATGATTGAACATAGGTATATATGAAGTAAAAACAATAGAAGTATATACGTTATGACGTATACCGCCAGAGACGTAGTGAAGCGCACTCGTTGATGTGTTAGACCATGCAATTTGTTGCACTTAATTTGTAAATACTAAATGTGTAAATATATTTTTCGGTACAACTTTCACAATTGTGACCCCGTTCTATACAAGAGAGTTTAGAAATGTTTTTAATAGGTTTTGAAAGTTCCCAAAAAGTTCAGTAAAGCTCCAAAAATTTCATATAAATTTTGTAAACAAAATAGAAAGGAGGTCTCCAAAGTTCCTAAGAATTTTGGAAACATTTCTAAAATTGACAATAGTTCACAATGATTCCCGTAAACTTCAAAAATTCCCATATAAATACAATGTAAAACATGGTTTAATCAAAATATTATTAAATTAAGATTAAACCCAACTGTTATTAATTCAAAGTTATCAAACCCAAAACCTAATCGAACCAATTCATCTTACTAGTATGATTGTAGTTCAACTAGTCAAATAAAAGACAAATAGAATCACAATAGATTGTTATTCTTTTCTGATCTCTTTTTTTTTTTTTTTTTTGACTGGTCTATTCTATTGTCCAATTTGCATTTTCTAAGTGAAAAAGTTTTCATCATGCACCTACCAAAGCATTCTGTCGACAGCCGCAATCCTGTAAAAGACTAAAAGGCATGGCATAACTACATGTATTTGGTACGATACGGGTATTTGATACCCTATGTGGGACCCCCTATGAACCTATGCCTTTTTTCTCCTTCTAATGACTGGTTCTGCTTCAACCAATGAGATGCGAGTTAAGCATCACCAGCACCGTTGACTTTGACAGGTCGCTTACACGTGAACAGCACGTGTGCATCTCCTTGAGTTATGCCGATTCTTAGTCCCTTGTTCACTTTGTCCTAAGTAAACTATTTATCAATTCCACTGGTGGTTACTAATGTAAAAGTATAGTACTAGTAGGCTAGTAGCACACTAATATCTCTTGAGTACTCCGTACTATATAGGAGTATTATATAAAGACTAATGTGGTAAGAAAGGCAAGAAAGGGTGTTGAACTTTTGATATGTAATATGGTACTATTTCATGAGATTCAGAGCTAATTATATTAAGGTTTTGGCTTTGGGAGACCAAGATTGTGAACATGTGGCGTGACGGGTGAGCCCCGGTTCCCTCGCCGGGGGCGCATGCGTACATAGCTACTAATTACAACCCTTCAACATTTCATTTCTAAATTCTAATTAATGTACAGACTAGGTTAATTCTGATCCTTTGACAAACTTGCTAATCTAGCAAAGATAGATTGAAATGTTTACTTAATTTAGAGTCAGGTCAATCTATTCATTCTCGAAATTAGGATAGACCGATAGACCGCCTCATGAAAAACTGTATATCTAAAAACAATGTGTGTGTAGGAGACGACTGCTATTCTGCAATCCATCACTGTAATGTCGTCAATCGTAGCATAGTTCAAAATGGAACTAACTAGAACAACAAAATTTAAAACTGTTAGTGTTGACTCGTTCATTTAAAATCTACAGTGTTCAGAATAGGAACAAGAACATCTAAGCAACAGTACTTATAGCTGCTTACTATTCGCAAATTCCGCAAATTTAATACAATCTGTACGTATTGACAAATCTTGCCTGCTCCTCATTCCTGATATATCGATATCCGTATTAGACATGAAGGGCCCTTAAATTGATACAAAAGAGTACTATATAAACCAAGTCCACATGTTTCTTGTTGCATGCAAAAGAGTGGCTACTTTTGAAGTGTTGAGGAAATTTGTTGTCACACTTTAAAATGTTGAATCTTGAAGATCAACGCAGTTCTAAAACAGGCCAAGTTCTTTTCCCTTAATACTTTGGTATGTAAATACTAAATAATGTGAATTATTTCATTCCTCAGCTACTTAGATAGAGAATTAGAGATACACAACTAACTAAGAAAGAGTCAAAGTCTGTCTAAGGAAATAATTCATATTTTGTTTACATCTAATATTAATACTCTCAATGAGTATTCCGTCGATCCCCTTGTGATTAGCATGCAAATATGTGTATATAAACTATCCTACAGGCTACAGCTTACGAGCCTATAATAAAGTCCCATCACCATGCAAGAAAACGCAACGTACAACATGTGCGATCGGTAAACCTTTTCTTTGATTGATTGTTTTCTTTAATCATAGTCACAGTCATCTGATCTTGACTTAGGAAGTTCTAATGACATGCTAATTAACAATGCACTCACAAATAATTAATAAGATTTGAGTACGCTAATTCGGTATTAGATCTCGATTTGTCGACAATGAGTTGATCGAGTTGACTGTTAATAGTGAGGATTCTAGTGCAGTCAACATTGTCTTTTTGGGCAGGAGAAAAGAAGTAAAGTACTGTAAACTCGATGCTAGAATATAAAATTGAAATAACCACATGATTAGGGCCATATCAGTAGCCTTCAAACAAGCTTTTTTGAGATTCTCTAGCTGTAATCTTAGTATAGTACTCGATCCAATCATGACATAGAGTTATAGCTTTTTTTTTTTTTTGATATAAGAAGGGAGGCAAAGCCACCGAAACCGGAGTACCACAAGTTAGTACAAGTTCTCTAATCCCCACGGATTAGACATGAGACAAAAGTTTCAGGCTATAATAACAAGGAAATAGCTTGAGCTACGTACTACGGAGTACTAACTTTGAGTTTCCTTGTGAAAGGTGAATAATGAATACAATGTAAATTATACTCCGTATTAGCTATAGTTTTATCCTTTTTTTTTTGATCCAAGCTATAGTTTATTATACATTATTATTTGAAAATTTTATACAAGTCAAGGTAAAAAAAAATCGAAATAAGACAATAATAAAAGTTTGATGTTCACTCTGTTTTTCATACATTTTTATGTGTCTCCCTCACCCTTTTTTTTTTTGACAACCTTTTCTTTTTATGCAAAGCCTTCGAATAGTTCTTTGTTATTTATATGTCCATGTTCATTGTAACCCCCCACCCCCCAAAATAATAGATATCAGTGCATGTTTGCAGATTGATGATGACTCCTACAAATTTTCAGATATATTTGTTTTTTCAAAGTCAATCACCCCCCCCCCCTCCTAAAAAAAAAACCCTCTCCCACCCCTGAAAAAAAAAACGAAAAAATTGTTATGTCAGCAGCATTTTGCAATATGCATTTTGGATATATGTGGCTAAGACTAGACAAAAACAATATGAGGAAATACGATATACTGAAGAATATTTTGGTGGCCGGGTTACATTTTGTTCATATGGACATAATACGCCAATACCAAACACAAGCTAGCTAGTGGCTTTGGTGGACTTAAATTGAATATGACTAGTTGTGGAGCGATCAATAAACAACAAAATATCAATCAACAAATATGATAACCTGCCGGTTTGGGATTTGGCTTGGTTGACTAAACATTTTTAAAAGACATGATTAGATACTGCTACTACTTTTAGTGAGGAATAATCATAATGAGTTCAACCCACGTACAAAAAGTACCCATGCTTTTACCGAATCTATAGTTTGGTGACTATTCATATATAGAGAGTTGTTACAATGTCATATCAATAACAATATCTTTTAGTAAAGATTAATATTTTGACTGTTCTATCATTATTTATTTACTAATTAATGACAATATTAAATGAGATTTTCTAAGATATAATTATATGAGGATAATTAGTTGTCAAAACACATAAGAATGATATGGTACTTTAAAAATGTAAAGTTGAAATTTCAAAAGCTCTCTAAACATACACCTATGGTCATAGCGTGTTATACAAGTTTTGGATTTTTGATATGTTAATGTTGGTAGCTATTTAGACCCTCAAATCAGTAACATAAAATTTTCGATAAATAATATCACAAGGAAGCTTATATAATGGTTGGCAACTATTGCAAACCATTATAGTATAGGCTTGGTCCCAAGTTCAAGCCCCATTAGAGACTCTTGGGAGAAGGTTTCCCCCCTTATCCCCCCTCCTCCTAAGGGTCTGGCCCGGTAAGGGTCCTCCTTACCTACCTCAAAAAAAAAAAAAAAGAAAATACAATATCATCCCTTGATTTATTATAAATAAATATGGACCATCAAATTTCTTTGCTCTATTTCGTTCTTTTAATTTATATGTTTCCAAAAATACTCTTTATCTCCACCTCTTTTATTAAACTTCAAATGAGATACTCAGACACTATCATCTATTCATCTTCCCCATTAACATCATCTAGACCATGAAAAAATTTGTTGCAATTTTCTTTAACTGCATGCTTTATTTATAAAGTATAAGGCTAAATGTAATACTCCGTATCGTATATCGTGAATTCGTGATCATCATACAAATCGCAGTATATATATGTTATGCCTTATGCGTATTGATGCCTCACTCACACCATCATCACTCATCCTCCTCTAGTACTCACACTCACACCGTAAGCATTACTAACAAACACAACAACAAAGGACAATAGCTTATGCAACCAAGGATTTTGGGAAATGTTGGGAATGATAATGAAATTGGGTTAACAGAGTAGCTATAACCAGATGAATAAAATTCAGTTGCTTTTATATTTGATCAAATGGGTATGCTATGATATAATCTGTGCTGGGAACCTTAGCTTGGATGCCATGGAAATATGAAATGAAGAGATACGTTTATGAAAAAAGAAGGAGAAGGATATTTTTGGATGTTTCATTTATTAATTATCAGTTGTAATAGTTAGCTGTAGTTGCCAATCACTGTGAAAATTTTCCACAATGATAACAACAACAACAACAACAACAACAAGAGGAGCAAAGTTGGCCTAATAATTTGGATTTCAACTTGCCTGAAGTTTGTCCCAGGTTTAAATCCAATATACCCCCTCCCTAACAACATCAACTTCTCCTATATATGTACCCAAAAACAAAAAACATAGTCTAAGATAATTCTTGTAGATATTGTGAAAGCATATAGGCTACGTTTGAAACATGTAATCAATTTTGCAATCTTGTATATTATTTTTTCATTGGGTAAGTAAGTGATTCATACTTCGCATGTAATAACCTCTCTATAATTTTGATAAAGGGGAATATAAGAGGCTAACATGAAAATGATGAGTTTGATTACCTCCACTCATATATTGGTGGCTATATGATCAGTTTGTACTACCATTGCTTTTACCTTATAATGATGATTACAACTTTTCCCTCTCTCATAATTTTCCCATCATTACTGTATATTGTTTGAGATCTATACAACTTTACCAAGTGATCCATATTATCATACACTCTATTTCGATCAAGTAGTACTATATATATACACTCCTCAACTAGAACATACGTTACTTTTCTAAGTTCAACTACCTTTATTTTAGCCAAATGTTGGCCGTCTAACAATAATTCATTGTTTAACATGGTCGTAAAATAAATTATATAATCGGTGAAAAGTTAAAGTGATGAATGAGATTTGGGTGCTTTAAAAGTATTTGAGTGTCTTTTTTGTGTTGTTATGAAATCACAAATATCACTACCTATATGACTACCTATATGATGTGTTTCAATACCTATATAATGTGTTTTACTACATTTTACGTACTACTTATATGATGGATTTTATTGCATATATGATATATTTTACTACCATATATATCATTCATAGACACAAAATGACAAAATAAAAGTGTCTATAACATAGACACGTAACTACCTCTTTTAATCTATTTTCATTAACATTATGAATTCTTCATGATTGTTCATATTGGTCGACATCAATTCCTTTTTAGGCCAACTTGTTCTCCTTACATGAATTCTAGTGACGATGAGTTTCAGTTTCTTATGGTTTTCTCCAATTGCTTTCAGGTTTCTCCAGTTTCTTCCATATTTCTCCAATTCTACTAGTTTCTTCTTCTTGTTCTCATCACCATTATTATTATTATTATTATT